>JAJLUM010000016.1:37262-185601 GCA_030564265.1 Blastobotrys attinorum
TTTTTTTTTTTTTTTTTTTTTTTTTTTTTTTTTTTTGTTCACGAATACTCGTTTCAACTCAGTGCAGCTGGTTCAAGCTGATACTGTATGCATCTACTGGATGTGCTGAAATATGTTCAATGCTGGCTATGGGCTATCATGTATTTTATTTTCATGGTTTGATGTTCAATATAAATTAACTCAGAGTGAGATAACGTGAGCTCAGGTGTGTCTCACTTTACAGTTGAGAAAAGCAGATAGAGAGAAAATATAGGTCTATCGTACTATGAAACAATATGCCAATATAATAGACCAGTAATTGAACTGTCAACTATAACTATAGATATATCCAATCAATATTTATCAAAGTGTTCGGTATCTATTTATAACTTTGCATAGCATAGCTACTTAGACCAGTGATGACACAGGTCGAGCATATAAGCGGTGCAATAACAGCTGTGAGTGCTGGTGAAGTGCTTCATGTGTGCGTATTTGTGCGTGCGGGTGTGGGGAGAAGCTGTTTCAACGGCTGGGTGTCGATCTGATCGTCAAACTTGAAACGAAGATGAGGATCAGTGAAATGAAGTTCCTAACTATAACAAGTGACGAGTTTAAGGCTAAATGTGGAACAGAGGTTCCATCTTACCACACCTGAAAAAAATAATGTCTGGGTCTCTCAGTCAGTCTGTTTTAGAATCCACAGCTCAATGGCCGGCATCAAGTCAGTATACAGTAAACCATTGTATTAGTATGCTCTGTGAATATACCATTCTGAACATGAATAAGCATTATTTAGCGCAGAGACTATCTGGTTCGGTGCACAGACAATTTCATCGTGTCTGCAGCTCCAGCGTCGTCGCATAACTTGCTGGACTAAGCTATATCCAAGTACAAAAACGATAGTTGCTTGCCGATCGATACTAATCACTTATAGAGAATTAGGAAATAAAGGTATTATAGGCTAAATTATGCTATATATAAGCCTAAATCCTAATATATACAAAGAATCGACATAAATGACCCGGTACAGAATAGCAATGGATTGACTAATTGTGTCTGACGTTCGGATATAAAACTGCGCACATAATCATAATGACCTACAAAGCAACCTAGTTACTAAGTCCTTTTGCCTATAAATATATAAGTAACGCACAAATTGGGATCAGCCGTATGTCGCGAAGTACACCGCTAAGGCAGTACTACTATTTCACACTTTAATATATCTAGTAATTCTAAAATCTCAGGGGAACTTGTATCAAAATTTTATAGGGTGTCAGAATCTATGATTTCTTATGTAAGCGTGGCTAAAGTCCGTGCTTGCTCAAGCGCGTATTACATGCGCTTCGCCTGTCTTTACCCGCTAAAATTAATTGGGCTAAAACCGTTGGGCAATTAATTTTATGTCCGGTGTCAATTTAATATAACGGGAGAGTAGATAGTAGCTTGTTAGAGCTATTATCATGGGCCAAGCAGGTTCGTTTGAGAGTTCAATACTGATCCCCTGAAATTGTAATACTTCTTGACACAATTGTGCTGTGAATAATGGAATTGTAGACGCACGTAAGGGGTAATTGTGATAGAGGGTCTTTTTTTTTTTTTTTTTTTTTTTTTTTATTTCTTCAGGGTTTTTTTGTATTCCCTCTAGGTTAAGTTACGAATAGAGAAGTCAGATTTCATACCGGGTCAGTGTAAGAGATAACCCAGTTGTACGAGCTCTCTTGTGTTTAATCATTGACCTCTGGTTGGCTCGCTGAACTGATATGCCTTCCCGGCTATTCAAAAGCGCGACGGTTGGCCGCAGACCAGTACACTCAATATGCCGCTTTGCGCAAGTGTGTGCATGCCTCTACATTGCCTTGCCGCAGTGTATTTGAATCTGCAGCTGCCACACATACATTGAGCCAGACTAAATTTTCTGTGCGTAACTTATGGAAGAGTTGTGGTAGTCCTTTGAAGTATGTGACCAGATCTGGACATCAAGAGCGCTCGCGTTTTACCGGTTGAATTCACTGTACAGCTTGTATAGCATCAAACTGACTCGATGCTTGTTATTATATATGTCAAAGGGAACCAGATGTGAAATTGGCTGCTAGTTGGTGATGGATTTAGTACCAGTTTACTAATTGTACTAAAACTAGACTCAAGTTGACCGTTGGGTGACCGTTGAAAGCATGCTTATAGGCATGTGTACACACTCTACCGCACCTGCAAACTGCTGTACGACTAGCTAGAATACACTAGCTTGGAGATTAAGTGGGTCCATTTTAGCTACATGATTTCATCCTGACTATCAGAACTTTTGCCGTCTTTCTACCGGACGTTTCAATCCGGCTACAATGATTCCGGTAAACTGAAGAGCCCATGATCACTTGGTTATGGGCTGATGCGCACATAACATATATTAGCACTCTTTGACTTTCCCAAAGCTGCAACGCTAGGCAAAAAATCAAGTCGATGGAGAGACAGACATGAGCATTATACGAGAAATTGATCCACGAGCCATGTGGCCCAGAACAACGAGGTTGGAGTTGAAAGATTGCCGTGGCGATGGATGGTGCGGTGCAATGTAACCAGAGGTAAGCAGAAAGGTATCACTGACCTTGGCTTTCTTCTCCGCGGTCTGCTGAACAATGGTATACGTACAATCAAAAAAAAAAAAAAAAACCCTTGTAAGTTTCGAAACATCGGTGCACATGGACATGAGCAGATCTGGCATTGAATCTCACACTATGTGCTGCTCATTCGTAACAGAACTGTGATTTGCATCTAGCAGAGTAACAATGGCTAAGCATCATGCTATCTGGTTTTTTTTTTTTTAGAACAATAGCTGGATCTACAGCCTAACGGTTATCCAACTGCGGTGGAACATTCCAAGTCTGCCGTCCTTACAACACGAGGAACAACTAACTACAAGCTAACAGTCGGATCCACATTCGAAACACTCAAATAGTACCCAGACTCGTCTCCAAGACCATCAAAATCGTCCTGAGAAATTTCCCAGTCCGTACCAAAATTCTCCACCACTCGTTCTTTAGTCGCAGACTTGGGCAGCGGCACAAACCCCTTCTGCAGAGACCATTTGATCAAAATCTGAGCAGGAGACTTATGGTATTTAGAAGCCAGCTTTAGCAGCTGCGGGTCCTTCATCCGCTTGCCCATAATCAATGGAGAAAAAGCCTCTACAACAATGTCGTTGGACTTGCAGAAACTGGTGATCTCTTTATGCTGCAGCCATGGATTGATTTCAATCTGATTTACTGCTGGGTGATGCTTCAGTCCTTCCCACTGAAGGAGCTCTTGCAGGTGGTGTACGCCGTAATTGCTCACTCCAATGTTTTTGATCAACCCTTTATCTACGTAGTCCTGCAGCACCTCATAGGTTTGGAGTCGTAACGCTTTTGCATTATTACCATTACCGCACTCCGGTGTGTGGATAAGGAACAGATCTATGTATCCTAGCTTGCCAACCTTCTCTAAGCTATTCTCTACTGCGTCGATTACTTTTTGCTTGCTTCCGACCTCGTTTGACCAAATCTTTGTAGTATAGAATACCTTGTCTCTTGTGATAGGCTCTCTGCTGAGGTAGTTTACGATCCCCTGGGCTGTCTCACGCTCGTTACCATAGATTCGAGCAGTGTCGAAATGCCGATAGCCTACAGAGAGGGCATATTCCACCATGTCTATTGTCTCGTCCTTGGGGATGAGGTACATGCCGAGGCCGAGCTTTGGAATGGCATTTTTATTTTTCAGGGTAAGCGTGTTGGTCATCTCTACAAGGATTTCGTTTATGTAATTATAAGTAAAATATAGTACGAGAAATTCACTAGTATAGTATAATAGGATGGTACAAAAGATTCACTAGTATAGTGGCAGATCAGCTCATGATTCTAGACAAGAGCAAAAAATCGTGGGGAGATAAAGCAAAGGACAAGGTGAGGCGGGGTGAAGGAGCTCTGCGCGCCGCCTCACCACTAGAAGCTCAATACTAGCAGGTGGAAAATCGCATAATTGAAACAGTCTCACACTACGGTACCTCTGCTAGCAGTGAAAAGTGTGTACTGTATAGATTTGGTTTATACTTACATGTGCTTCAAGACCTGCTTGTCTGGTATAATTCGCATGTTGCAGTAGCAGATACAGGAATAAATATGCTAGTAAGAGAGAGAAAGAGAGAGAGTACTGAAGCAGCCGGGAGGACCACCGGCCAGTACCATGTCCCTGGTTCTGGCAGTATGAACCCATGTTCATGCAAGATCTGCATCCGGACTAAAAGGTGGCTCGAGGGCTCTCCCGATTGGGGTCACCGCATGGAAGGAGACAGGTTAGGACTCGGATTTGTTCACAAGAGACATATTAGTGTGCTCGCAGTGGCTTTTTGTGGGTGCAGAGATACCGGATATGGGCAAATTAGTGGACGGATATGGAAGTGGTCAATTGACAAAGTGGGAAGTGAGAAATAGCAGCCAATTGACCAAAGTGGGAGAGCCAGGAGTGGTCTTGTGAACAAGATAGTGGTGTAATGAAAACAAGAAAGAGTGGTACGGTGAAAACAAGTAATAGGTGAATAAAAAAAAAAAAAAATTAGTAAACAAGACATCAATCATTAAATCATTAAATATATAAAAGTTATGAGGAGTGAAGAATTTAGCAAAGCCAAGCGAGAGCTCTTTACGTCGACAAGTCAGACATCTTTCTGGCTAGCTTTCTCACTTGACTCTTGATAAAATACTTGCCCGCAGAATTCTTCCGTACAGATGATCTGCCAGCAGCACTAGCACTAGAAGAGGGCGAAGTCTTGGTCGTTGATTTAGTCTCAGATTTTTGCAAATAAGGTAGTTCGTAGTCATAAGACTCATGCTGGAGTACTCGAGAACAAGTAGACGACGTAGTAGACATGGTATCAACATCAAGCAGCTGCGACTCAGGCTTGATAGTAGACACCAGGGCGTCTCGAATCACATTGTCCAGATCAAGATTCAGCGCCTGTACTCGCATGGGCAGGAAAATATCCGAATTGTTATTATAGTGGTGGTTACTGCTCCTGCTACTGGAGTAGTTATGGTAAGAGTCCTGGTTGCCATTTTGGCCAGGGCTGTTAAAGCTCTGTTTTGATGACATGGAGATTCTTTGCGATTGTTCGTTCTCATAAACGTAGTTGGTGAAGCTGCTCAGTTCATCATCGACTACCGGAGTCGATGGTGGATAGAAATAAGGATCTGGAGACACTGTAGAATCCTTGGTGCTGGTTACTACCATTCCTGGAGATTCGAAAGAGCCACCTTTTTCAAAGAGGCGTTTTGGAGACGACGACATTTTGCCGCCAGTAGATGCATCAGAGACTGTTGTAGCTGCAGTACTAGTGGAACTGGAGGTCCGTCTTGTGTCAGACATTATTGAGTTGTGGGAGTTTATGTATGGGAGTAGATGGGCTACCGACTCCTGGAAAGGAATTGAGGAAGATCCCGAGTTTGAGCTGGAGGATGAGTATGTGGAGTTTCGAATCTGACTGCTGTAGCTCTGTTTCGAGCTTTGGTGGTTGTTGTTGTTGTTTGTACTGAGAACATGCACTGAGGCAGTTCTGTTTAGCTTTGGACGTTGGTGGTTGGCCTTGGCCTTTCGTAGTCGGTCAGCGTTAGAACCGTAAGCAGACATTATGTTTTTGTGTGGTATTGGAGTTGGAGAATTAATAGATTTACTAGTTGTAGTTTGTGGGAAAGCTGTCTAATTTATATATCAATTCTCAGAAGCTCAAAAGAAAGTAAAAATAATCATAAAACCGGCTTTTTTTAGGGATGATCGACGTTGTACGTTGGTACTAGGGGTGAGGGTTTGAGGAAAAAGCAACTGTGCAGAAAAAAGAAAAAGTTTCGGAATAGTTTTGCTTTTTGGTCTTTTTTTTTTTTTTTTTTTTTTTTTTTTTTTTTTTTTTTTTTTCTTATTTTTTTTTTCTTCTTCTACTCTCACTTCGAGACGAGATATGCATATGAAATTGGTTTTAGTGGTCCAATTGGGTGTTCATGAGGTGATGGAGTGAGTCTATTTGTGGCACCATTTTGTGGTTGATATAGCTCGGTATTATTATTGGGGTGAGGTTGGGCCATGAATCCATCAAGCTGGGTGGTGCACATCTGGAAGCTTTTGGATACGGATACTGCTTAGAAAAGTTGCCAGATCTCTCTGTAGTGAGGAAACTACTAAAGTTTTCACTGCACCACAGATCTTGCTGTAGTTAGGAAACCACTACAGATCTCGCTCTAGTGAGGATGAATACGAGGTTGGTCCCATACCAGCACCACGGCTCCTGCTCTGGTCTTTTATGTGCTCATTTTAATATCTCTAACTCACGATCTACTGAAAACTACGAGGTAGGACCTCTCTACGAAATGATTTACAGTGCTGGAATAAAGGGGCGAATTGATGGTTGGTAGAACCAGTGGCCTGGGAGCCTGGTGGGCCAATCAGTGGTGGTACAAAATCCTCACCCCAGCTTGAGGCTCAGACAAAATCTGAACCACGCTTTTTACCCCTGTCGGCTGCGGGAGCTGGGAGCCAGCCAACTGACCACTTAGCTGCACACAAAGAGAAAGATGATTTAATACGATACGGGCGTTCGAGACATGGACGAGAGAGGTGGATTAGGCTCGCGCTTAGAGGCCGAAATAGCTTTTTTGTGCGTGTGAAAATTCAATTTTAGTGATTCAGTCATGTACGGTCCCGTGGGGGCTGGTGATTGGGCATTGGTTGGGTGGTTTGTGTGGTGTGTATGGGCGGTTTAGCAGATAAGCTGAATAGTCGCAGAGTTTAAATAATCACAAGTGGAATAGTCACACACAGGTCAAGCAAGCACAAGTGAAATAGTCACGCACCGGTCAAGTAAGCACAAGTTGAACGGACACACACACACACACACACACACACACAGGTTAAATAATCACAAGTCGAGTTATCTCATACAGGCTAAATAATCACAAGTTCCAGATAATCACATCTCTTGGAAACGGTCGATGAGCGATTTTATCCAACGGCGTTGCGATATCTCAACGATTAAGTGGAATAAAAAAATTTATTTCGCCTCAGATATAATATCCGTTCAACGACTCATCGATTCTCTAACCCCTATCAGAGACTCATCGATCCCGCAATGTCTATCAAGTAGCGATAGATCCCAAGCCCCTATTCCGGGAATTCCTCTTCAAGAACCTCCAAACCTCTGTACCAATTCGGCTGCTGTCCAGATTCGGGCCTTGTTTTGGCTACTGCCCAAATTCGAACCTCGTTGTGGTAGTGATTCAAATTATGGTTCACCTCTGATTCAGGTTGTGAGGATAAAGTGATACCTGGTCCGAGCAGATACGCATCATGGGGCACAACACCCCCCGGCTCTCCGGCGCCCAAGCGATCTCAGATCTCGAGCATGAACCTGTCAAGGTTTATTCAACCTTTTTCTTTTTCCTATTGTCGAAACCACCAAGGGTCGAGATGACTAGATTCCCTTTTATGTAAACAGTTATCTAATGTGCTGCTAGTGCTATTTGTCGAGGCGCTAAATCGAGCTAGAACTTTAGAGAAAGCCAATAAAAGAGATCTCTATCAAGGGTGGTTCCAATCTAGAGATCCCTAACCCTCGCCGTTGGCGATAATAAACGACTAGTGCCCGTTTGGATAAAATAAACGTTATTAGCGAAAATAAGCTCTACCCTAACCCAGATATAAAAAAAACGTTCAACCCTAAACCAGATAAAATAAACGGTGCCCATACCACCGCTCTGGAAAATTGCCCGAGGAGAACATTTATTCGACTCCTGTCTTGAGACCACTACTGGAAAATAAACAATAGAACAGGGATGTACATAGCATCTTTGTTCTGTAGCAGTAATGTTGACCACATCAATCAGTGGCCCAGATAATAGCTTTCACCACAGAGGGATCGGCACACCTACAAAGCTTCACGCTTCCAACCCCAGAACGAAAAAGCAACCACCGCTGCGGGTGATCAAAGTTATCCCTGGAAAATTATTTACGGTACATTAATTGGCAGCAAGAGGTAGGTAAATGATTTCCACGCAATATTTGAATTTAACGAGATTCAGATTTCATAAATTTCCGGCACAGTTCATCTCGGTTGACAAAACTGGAAGGTGGTTGATTGATGGTAGATGCAGTTGATATAATAAACCCTGTTTAGTTGATTGTCACGAGCCGTTGTCAATCTGAGCTTTGATCCAATTTTAGTTTTGTTCTTTTTGGGCCGTAGTCCACAGTGTACCTAGTGTATATGAGGCTTTTTTGTATTTGCTCAGTGTTAAGGTGCCTACTAGTCAGTGCCAGGTCGATTCCTAACAGCGGCTCCAGCCCCATATACGGGAACTAGCATAACCACGCGACCTTATGCGAAGCAGAGGCAACAAGGCCTGATGACCGTGAGGCTAACAATTCAAAGGATAGCTGCAATTTGCGTGTTGAAGATTGCCAATTGTCCTATATAGGTCTGATGGACCACTTGGAACTGCACACATCCTGCTCTGCTCACAAGAACAAAACAGCTTGCATGCATCACTATGCAGCCTCAATCCCAGGAACCCTTGGTACCGTGCACCAACATAGCAAAACAAAACAAAAAAAAAAAAAAAAAAAAAAAAAAAAAAAAAAAAAGAAGGACAAGGTCTACAAATGCCCATACTTACACACCGTACAGTACGTGTGGGTAGATTCGCAGGTAATTGTGCCTTTTTTGTTGCTGTGTTCATGGATGCACTCAAGGTGCGTGTCTAAATCTAGCATATGTGGGAGTTAATACGATCAAAAGGCTCACAATCACGTCAAACCAATACCGCTGCACCGCAGCGACTTCGTCGAAACAATGATCATCTTCACTAAACATATACAACCCTGACTATTGACACTAATATTGGATTAAATGCATCTGGGATTGGATTGCAATTGGATGCGTGATGGGGAAATTCTAGGGAGAAATGAGATCCCCAGCTCAGCTGAGCAAGCGAATCGAGACGTAGCCCAAACAATGCAAACTATGGGGGCCATCCGGTCTGCTCTTTCTCTTAAATGACTTCTCTTCCAACAATTGCACGCAGTAGAAGTTCACACAATTTTTTGCTTCTTCACTACAGAGAATGTCTAACATCAGATTGTTCTAGTGTCAGAATCGCCGCAATCTATTATTCCACAATAACCCTATAGAACGCCTCAACGCGGAAATAGTCCAACCTCCTATCAAACTCACCCTCGCACAATTAAGCTCTCCTGCTTGATTCCTGTCACCGAACCACAATACCAATCGGCCGGTCCGGGTCTGGCGCCGATTCACCGTGACTCAGCCAGTGCTGCCGTCTTACCTAAGTGCGGCTCACGGCTTTATTTGAACAAACACTAGCACTTGTCCTACAGCCATACCCTAAGTAGTTTATTGGTTCTTAATATATATATATATACATTTACATTTACAATTGCCAATTCAAACAGAACAAGAACCAATACCACATCCACATCGTCCAGATGCGTCTGCGGTCCCGTCTCTTCGGGTCGGAGAATAAAAAACCACCAGTCGATCCATTCCCGCGTCGCTCTTTAGGCGTTCGCGTACCGTGGTTTATTGGCGCTCCAACTAGTACTACCACCGACTAATTCCATCGCGAACCGCGACTGTTTACACACGCAACTAACACGCTTTAATCACAGATCTTACATACGCGCAGTTTTCGAGATTTTTTTTTTCTCTTTCTTAATTTCTCCCACTACTACATTTCATCTTACTTTCTTCGCGTTCACTTCACCATCCGTATTCTGTTCTTTCTACTGAATCTTTGTAACAAGCTCCATCATCATTATATGCATACTCTCGTTCAAACACAGGACCAGAATAGAACGTAATTTCAATAAAACACGGGCCCAGAACAGAAAAGAACCTCATTACTATAAACAGCACCAGAACAGTAGAACAGAATCTCATAAAACACAGGACCAGGACAGATCAGAATCACAGATACGTATCACACCAGAAACACATCATCCCCCCATACCTCCTCTTTCACCAAACGCAATAAACAATGGATGTCTTTCAATTCCCTAAACAAAAAGTCACCTTAAAAGTCACATACACTCACGGAACGTCCACAACATGCATGGCCAGAATAGATAACTTTGACTCGCCAGTATGTGAAATGAATGGACGTGAATTTGGAGCCGTCGACCTCTCGCAATGCCTGGCCTCAATCGTAGATGCTTCACCCGACGTTTTGTCTAGTGAAAGCACTGACTACGCGGTTTATTCACTAGACGTGGTGGAGCAGAACGCTCCATACATAGGTCATGGAAAGCTCTCTACACTGCGCATGGACAATAGTTTAAAAATCACCGGGCTGATAACAAAAACTGCTGTTCCATTCCGTCCAGACCTCAAGAGCCTGGATATCCAGCTAAAACTGGTGCCCATTCCAGGTACCTCCAACTACCAAAAATACCAGCATAACACCAGTAGTAATGCTTCTACTACTACTACTACCACTAATAACAAAAAAACTAATAATGACCAGTTTGTGTATCCAACACACAAGCGGCTGGCAGACCACCACAAAAACATTGCCAAAAATAACCACTATCTTGCATCATCTCCAATTGCCCTAGGTAACCTGTCCACTGACGAAGACCAGTCATTCTATGATTTAGACACAAACTACACTCCCGCGTCCGAGATTGACGATAACGAAAATGACGAGAACATTGTGTCCGAGTTTTTGTATTCATCTCCAGACATGGACCAGCAAAAGTCTCATGCTAATGCTCGAACTCAAGCTCCAGACTCTTATTCCATGCCCGCGTCTTTATCAGCTGCTGAGACCATGGCCGGTCGCTCTTCAGCACGCGCTTCTGAGCATGAAATCCGTTCTGAGCCAATAAAGAACGATGAAGCTGGTAGTAGTAGTGGCGGCTCTGGAATCGATGCCATTAGTGATAATAATAGTAAAGCCAAAACCTCCCGAGCAAAGACAAAAGCCAATACAAGCTATAGCAGTGTGAGCCAGAAGCACAAAAAGGCATCTCGTGGGGCTTCCCAAGCTAAGCGTTCAGCAACCACCAAAGAGAACAGCAGTGAAGATGCCACAACTGTAAATGCTAACAACAAGCGACCAAACTCCCCTGTTCGTCGGTCGTCTGAAGCATCTGAGTCAACAACTAAGAGACCTAACATGGGGGTAGCTTGCAAGAATTGTGGCTCCACGTCTACTTACGTGTGGCGAAGAGTCGCTCTTTTTGTAGATGACCTCGAACCGGATGTCTATACCTTGTGTAACCCATGCGGGCTTTACTACAGTAAGCATAGGAAACTTCGGCCTCATAAGCTGTGGTCAAACGAAATCCGGAAACGACAGAAGAGGAAGGCTGATGGGCAATCTAGTCCAGCCCCTCCACCTGTTGGCGTCTCTCCTCATTCGCAGGATGCAGATGAAGGAGGTAGAAAGACAGATGCTAAAACAAATATCACAACAACGGCAGCTAAATCCTCTACTTCGAAATCTGATGCCCAGCCAAAGGAAATGGAGTCCTCAGGACAACAATCAACAACTTCTAAAACAACACCTTCTGCATCTACATCTGCATCCTCTCCGGTGCCTGCTACTGCTGGTTCTGGGGCAAACCAACCGCCATCTTCATCTTCTTCGTTGAGGTATCAATATGATACAGCCCCCTCATCACCACCACCGCTGTCTTCAAAGAGCTATTTGAGCTCTAGTTCTCCGCCTCCCCGGTGTAAAAGTACACCACCAAAGGCTGCTTTCAAGACAAATAGCTTTGACGATAGCAACAGCAGCACCAAAAAGAAGAAGAGAACACTCGAAAACGATGATAAAGAGAATGTTCCGCCTCATCCAGTGACACCGGCAATTAATTCAGCAGCCGCTGCTGCTGTGTCGCATCACCATATTGGCCCAACTCATGCAACAACAACAGATTCAACAGCAACGAATGTTGACGAAGACGGCTCTGTTGTTGGCGACTATCATGATTATCGAGAAGTCGAAGCATTGTTCCGGACACCAAAACAACGAACACCAATTAAGATGCTTTCTGAAAACACCTTAAACTGTTCTCCGGCGTCGAATTGGCTAGCCAAAATTATGAGTTCTGCTGGTGGATCAGCGAGTAAACATACTGCTACTCACCATGATGACGATCCATTGAAGGGCATTTTTGGGTCTCCATCGAATAAGCGAGTGATGGATATGATGGATCTTTCCAGTGAGGCTACGTTGGCTGCTCATAGTGACAGCGCTTATTTCATGTACGAAGATGACGATCACGAAGAGAGAAAGGTTTAGCACATGAACAATATGGGGTATAGAATATTCCAAAGGAGGAAAGGAGAGAGTGTAAGAGAAGCAAGAAAAAAAAATTCATCATAACTCTTAATAGAATCTAATTTATTACCATTGTCAATTTCCTGGAATCCTGGGAACATGAACACAAGTCAAGCCGCTTGAGCCGCTCGAGGGCGCCGCACAACCCCCTACGAAAACCGAAAAAATAAAAAGTCCCAACTAAAACGCTAAAGCCACATTTTTCTCCTACATCCAATTACTACCGCCAAACATACAAAGGAATGGCACTGGATGAAGAACTAAAACAGGTCAAAGCAGTGGGCCAAATCTCGACATCATCTGGAGAGGAGATCCTGTCGGTTTCCGAAAACGATGATGAGCAGAATACTAGGCTTACCAAGCTTGCAGCCGCTTATGTGGAGATCCAAACACTCTCTCGATCGTTGAAACTAGGCACTGTTAAGCAGGTTGTTACCGCCTCGGGCGATGGCAAATCTTTCACTGTACAAAGTAAGAATGAGCCAGAGAATGGCACAGAGCAGGAGAAGGATGAAAATGCATTGTTGAATACAGCTATTGCCGGCTCGTTGGCTGAGGCATTTGTAGCCGACGGCATAATCAACGAGACAACTAGTCATCTTAGATAGTGTGCCTAGGAATTGGGCTAAAGGTACATCCAGTTATTTTCTCATTACAAGTGCTACATAGGAGGATATCTAGCTGCCTGGTGCAAGTATACTCTGAGATCAGTCCATGCAAGTATACTTCGAGATCAGTCCACGTCTTATCAAAACTTGTATTTATTTATTTAGATTATTAATCAGTATAAAAAATTTCCTTATGTTTCTGTTCGAGGTCAATGAGACGGTCAACGTTTTTCATATCTGTGTAGAGTGTTAGTGACGGACCAAGTTCTTGTTGTCCAAATTGCATACCAATATTAGTTCCAAAATCCGCATGAGACAACATCTTTATGCTCAAATCAGGGTTGATGGATCCAACAATCTCGTAGTATCGGCCCACCTCGAGGCTAGTATTCTAAAGTCCCAAGTGTTAGTTCTTCACCAGTTTTCTTTCATGCTCGACATACCGAAGTATCAACATTTACTTCACCCGAACAGTCCAAAACTGCTGTTCGTCCATCGACACTTTCAACCTTGCCAATGATCCTCACAGCTTCAGCGCCAGATGAAAGCATAGACTGTCGCAGGTTCGCATTGATTCGTGGAGTTACAAAGTCTGTCATTGTTGGAGTTGTGGTGTTTATGACGCGAAGCAGTAATTAGTTTTTCGCGCTTTTTGGTGTTTTTTTTATGTATACTTAATAGTCCCGATCAGCGCCACTCACTTAGTGGCGGAACAGAAGTGTCCCAGACCGCGCGGCGCAAGACTCAAAATTTTCTATTCTGACTCTTTTTTCTCCATAGAGTATTGGATCTATTAGTTGTCGTTAACCAGTCCACTTGATTCTCTCATTACACAACCAAAAAAAAAACAATGCTGGTGGTTTTAATCGACAATTACGACTCGTTCACCTGGAACCTATACCAATATCTCTGCGAAGAAGGTGCCACCGTGGAAGTCTTTCGAAATGACAAAATCACTATCGATGAGCTAAATGCTAAAAACCCCGATAAGATCGTAGTGTCCCCAGGACCAGGTCACCCGAAGACAGATGCTGGTATCTCCCAGGACGTGATCCGCCATTTTTCTGGTAAAGTGCCCATCTTTGGGGTCTGTATGGGCGAGCAGTGCATCTTCAGTGTGTTTGGTGGAGATGTGACATCTGCTGGAGAGATCTTGCATGGTAAAACATCCACCATCTCGCACGATGGCAAGGGGATCTTTGCAGGAATCACAGATAACTTGGAGGTTACTCGGTACCACTCTTTGGCCGGGGCCCCAGTTTCTGTGCCTGATTGCCTCACTGTGTCTGCCCGTACCAACAATGGTATCATCATGGGGGTGAGACACAACCAGTACACAGTGGAAGGGGTTCAATTCCACCCTGAGAGCATTCTAACAGAGGAAGGTCACAAGATGATTCGTAACTTTTTGGCCATTGAAGGTGGAACTTGGAACGAAAGCCTGGGTCCTCAAACTTCACAGGAGAAGAAATCTGAAAACAAACACAACAGCATCCTAGACAGAATTTACGCTCAAAGACAAAAAGACGTCCAAGAGCTAAAGTCGACGCCAGGGAAAACCTTCAAAGACCTGGAAAAGAATCTCGAGCTGGGCCTGGCACCTAAGCAGATCGACTTTGTCGAAAGAGTGAAGCATCAACAGAAGCAAGGTAAAATGAGCTTGTTTGCTGAAATCAAACGAGCGTCGCCCTCAAAGGGCGACATTGACATTGCTGCTCATGCTCCTTCTCAAGCTAGAATCTATGCGGAATCAGGAGCCGCTGCGATTTCTGTGCTCACTGAGCCGCATTGGTTCAAAGGGTCCATTGAGGACGTGCGGCTCGCCCGGCTGGCTATCGGTGACTTGGATAGCAGGCCTGCTATTCTGCGCAAGGAATTCGTTTTTGATGAATACCAGATTCTTGAGGCCAGGCTTGCTGGGGCCGATACTGTTTTGCTTATTGTCAAGATGCTGAATGAAGAGCTGCTGAAACGGCTCTACAAATACAGTTTGAGCCTTGGAATGGAACCTCTGGTAGAGGTGGCCTCAGCAGAGGAAATGACTCGGGCTGTAGAGTTGGGGTCTAAAGTCATTGGTGTTAACAACAGAGATCTCCATTCCTTCAAAGTAGACATGAACACCACTACTGCTTTGGTCAAGCAGACACCGCCGGGGTCTGTACTGGCTGCACTAAGTGGGATTTCTAGCAAGAGCGACGTGGAAAAGTATGCATCTGAGGGAGTGGCAGCTGTGCTCGTTGGTGAGTCGTTGATGAGAGCGCAGAATACCAAGGAATTTATTAAGGAATTGGTGGGCTAGTCTAAGTGTACTATACATGGGACTGTAGCCTGCTGGATCTTGTTGTTGGAAAAATATCGCAGCTAATGTTTACATACTAGTCTGAAGCCGTAATTAATGATAGACTAATTGACTAACGGTTTTGTATAGATAATTTGTACAATGTGGAGATAGATCCTACTATTGATCTACGAAGGAGATTTTCCGAATGCTTATCCCCATTCTATTGTTTACTGCTTTTAATCACAAAATTTCTAGAATCCCACCCAGCTCTATTATATATATAGATATATAACTGAGCAAAAAAAAAAAAAAAAAAAAAATAAAAAAAAACACCACTTGGTCGACACTGGAATTCTGCTAGAATACGACGCTATTATTAAACAGCACTCGCTGGTCCTGATATATGTCTCTACTGGCGTCGAGGCGCTCGCAAAGTCTCTTTAATACTTACCCCTTTTTCACGCATTGGAAAAAAAAAAAAAGCTGAACCACCTTCCGGCCACGTACTTAAGAAGCACTCTTATAAAGTCTCCTATCCACCACAATCTAGACTTAGAATCAACCATGAACGTAGCTACGCTAATAGCAGTAGCCGTGGTGGGTTACTTGGTCCTCTATCTTGTGGTGATCTCTCTAAGTCACAGCCCGCGAAGTACCAGACCCTCTGAACGAACCTACGTAACCAACAACACCAACGGAGAGCCAATTGCATTCAAAAACAATAATAATGACCAAGAAAAAGACCTCGCTTTCAGTCTAATAATTCCCTGTTATAATGAGACGGAGCGGCTAGGCATTATGCTCGACGAAGCCGTGCCTGTACTGCAAAAGGAGTTCAAGAAAGGTGGGTTTGAAATCATTCTCGTCGATGATGGATCCAAAGACGGCAGTGCGGAATTTGCTTTGGAATGGGCAAATAAGTATGGACTAGAACCAAGAATTCTCAAAGTGTGCCAATTGGAGAAAAATAGAGGTAAAGGTGGTGCAGTGACCCACGGGATGCTAATGTCTCGTGGCCAATTGAATCTGTTTGCCGATGCTGACGGAGCTACAAAGTTTCAGGACATGCTGAAGCTCAGAGAAACTATTGTGAACGACAATGTGTCGGTGGCAATTGGCTCAAGAGCTCATATGGTGAAGACCGACGCGGTGGTTCAAAGATCATTCATTCGAAACTTTCTGATGTACGGTTTACATGCCCTGGTATATGTATTTGGGATAAGGACTATCAGTGATACTCAGTGTGGTTTCAAGATGTTCACGAAAGATGCTGTAGCCCAGATCTTCCCATACATGCACACAGAGCGGTGGATTTTCGACGTCGAGGTGCTGATCATTGCGATGAAAAAGAATCTCAAAGTGAAAGAGGTTGCAGTGAACTGGCATGAGGTGGATGGCTCAAAAGTTCAGATTGCCAGAGATAGCATTTTGATGGCTATTGATTTGGTGATCACACGGATGGCATATATCTTGGGGGTTTATAACGAACTGCGACTAACTCACACCAACTAGACTCTTCGGGGCGTGTACGACCTACATTGTAGCTTTATAGCGACAACTAATAGACAAAAAAGGACACTAGCGGCGCATCTATACTGGCGTTCCATGCTGATTTTAACGTGGATACCTCTAATTAGCTTTTATATTTTCTAATTTTATTCTTTTGTATATATAACTATTTGTATAACAGGTTACTACTAGTGTTACCACTGGTACCACAAGCACCACTACTCTTGCTTGCCCTCTTCTAACCCTCGAGCAGTCTGGTATAGTGGCCGATTCTCGGTCCACGAATAGCCTTTGGAAGCACCACCGACCACCTGCTCCATCTGTTGAATGAAGTCCAGTCGCCCAAGTCGGGGCCAATTGACATACTGAATGCCATTACGCAACAAGGACTTGAAACTGTAGATGAAAACTACAATCCAGCACAGCAAAAACAACCGGTTCACCACCAACGGTGCATCCTCCTTGGGGAAAAAGACACCAGCAATTATCATGACCGAAGATCCCAGTAGCAAATACGGTACAGATTGGGTCCACAATGGCCGAATATCTGTAAATGGTGAATCGACAGCTTCATAGGGCAAATGGTTGCCCAAGAACAAGTCAAACCCATCCTGCCGAGGGCCATCAGTATAGTTGTTTTTAAAGTATCTTACAAGGGAATTTCGCAGATCCTGCAAAGCACCAAGCTTGGTCCGTTTACCGAGTCGAGTGAAATCAGTCTTCAAAGCACCAGTGCCAGAATACGCACAAGAAACACCATCGGCATTGTCAGCCCACGTATTGCGGAAAATGTAGAGAAACTTGGAGTCAAGCTCCCAATGTTGGTTAGGAGCCACAATTCCTTCCTTCTCAAGCTGTCGCTGAAGCACCCATTTAGCCAATTGCGACTGGACAACGTTAGTTCGATCTAGACAGTCCATACAGTTTGTACGAACAACACCGTTTTGCAAAGTTTCTACATGGACGAGTTTTTCAGACCCTGTGGACTCAAAGCTAGCCTGGAACCATCCTTGACCATCCAGACCTCGGTTCTCCAGTTCTTGGATCAGCAAATCCACCCGGTGCCATCGCATCTTGGAGCACTCGTGGTGGAAATCAAAGTAGACATAATCCAGATCGTTATTTGCCAAATTCCGCACAACGTTCTCATATGCCTGCTTCACGGGCAGCTCATATCCTTTTTGGTTAACCAGGTTGACGAGCCAGTTTTTGCCATACACCGAAACCTGCTCAGCGAAGTGCTTCTCGGCAGGAACAATTGGGGAATCCCCCACTCGCAGCATTGGCCTATACTTCAGGTTATTGATCTCGCCCCAATATACTGGAACAGAGCCCCGCGTCTGGACATATGAATATATCCGACTTGAAGTGACCAGAATCTGCTCCGTCTCGTTGAAATTAGCCACATTGCCTTGTTCGTCAATGCCACGTCTAAAGTATCTGGTACCAGCTCTGAATCGGGATCTACGAGAGACAATACCAAAAGTTACGGGAACACCATTTATAGTGGTGTCATGCAAGCTAACTACGCCATAGATACATGGGAGAATGTACTCGCCCACCAGGGGGTCGCTGTTATTAGCAGCATCTATCAAGTCCTGGCTTATGTAGTGGTTCCAGAAGAATCGCGGGTCAGAGACTTTCCAAACATTTCGACTTTGGGTCGACTTTTGTCGCTGGTAGCTGTTTGTGAGATCCCAGGTAGTGGAATAAAAGATAGCCGAGCTTTTCAGGTGCCGCAGCAATAGATCAATGTATTGGCGCTCAGTGTCGTCCTTGACCCGCCATTCGCGCAGCGGCAGGAGATCAAACTCGTCGGCCTGAAAGATCTTGTGCTCTTGGATATGACCCACTAGATGCGATTTGGTCGCCACGACAATGTATTTAGCCATTCGCAGACGAATGATCCCAAGAATCCCATCTATACGTTGGAGCCCAGCGCCACCGGCGCCTGAAAAGCTGCCTGATTCCACGTGGATGTCTCCGTTGGGCTTGCTGATGTGCAGAAGCTTGTTGTCGTTTTCGCGGATGAAAGCGTACGACTTTTCGGTCGAGTTTACGTAGTACATGTGAGGTAGTGATTGATATTAGTTATAATCAGAGATGGAGATAGTTGGTGTGAATTAGGGATGGCGGTAAACTGCAATATAATAGGAATATAACTGGAATATAATTAGGATATAGTTAGGAGTTGTGACAATTAGGAATGGTGATAATTAGGCATGTTGGTGCGCTGGGACTGCCCAATTCGCCCCCCGGCTCAAGCCCGCGCCGCAACCAAACACCTGTACTTCCTCACCCATCCACACATCCCTACACCAAATCATCACAACTACCAATAGACACACAAATGTACAAACTCAGTGCCACATTGATCGCACATCAGAGCGATGTCAAAGCATTGAGCTTCCTGTCGAACGAGTCGCTCGTTTCCGCATCTCGTGATGCGACCTGTAGAAACTGGAGCCGCCAGCCCAGTGGCGGATGGACCTCCAAGGTGGAATACTCTGGAAACGGCTACCTCAACTCGGTCGCAGTCGATGACCAATCAAACACATACATAGGATGCCTAGACGGCTCGATTGTGGTCCGAGAGCTCTCGGATGTGTCCAAGTGGCAGGGCCATGAGAAAAACGTATGTGCCCTGGATGCGAAGGATGGAATCGTAGCCAGTGGATCATGGGACTGTACTGCCCGAGTGTGGACAAAAGATGGCAAAGCCAAGCATGTACTTAAGGGCCACGAGGCGTCGGTATGGGGTGTAGCCATTATAGATAGTCAAACTGTAATCACCTGCTCTGCCGACAAAACAATCAAGATCTGGAAGGATGGGCATATGACTAGCTCGGTCATCGGTCACACAGATGTCGTGCGATCAGTATGTGATCTGGGCAATGGCATGTTTGCCAGTTGCTCCAACGATGGCAGTGTGAAGGTGTGGACCATGGCTGGTGAGTGTGTCCAAGAGCTCCTTGGACACACCAGCTATGTCTACATGGTCAAAAAGCTGCCTTCTGGGGAGCTTGTGAGCTGTGGGGAGGACCGGTCGGTGCGAGTGTGGAGAGATGGCGAATGTGTGCAGGTGATAACGTTGCCCTGTACTTCTGTCTGGTCGGTTTCAGTCGCTGAGTCGAATGGTGATTTTGCTGTTGGCGGAAGCGATTACTATATTCGTATATTCTCGCGGGAAGAGTCTCGTTGGGCATCTAAAGACGAGATTGATGCCTTGAACGAAGCTGTGGCGAGCTCTGGGATCACTAAGGATCAAGTCGGCGAGGTTAACAAGGAGGAATTGAAGGGACCCGAAACTCTGCAAAAGCCTGGGCAAAAAGAAGGTCAGGTAGTCATGATCAAGACCGAATCGGGTGCTGTTGAGGCTCACCAGTGGACATCGGATACTTGGATCAAAATTGGCGAGGTAGTAGGGTCTGCTGCTGGAGCTGGGCCCCAGAAGCAGGAATTTGAGGGTAAAATGTACGACTATGTGTTCAAGGTGAACATTGAGGATGGCAAGCCTGAGCTCTCGTTGCCGTACAATGTTACTGAGAACCCGTATACTGCAGCTACTCGGTTTTTGGAGCGCAATGAGCTGCCATTGAGCTATGTCGATGAGACTGCCCGGTTCATTATCACCAATAGTGAATCTGTGAACCTGGGGGATGCCCCAGCGGAAGATCCTTATGGATCTCGTTATACTGCTTCTGGTGGTAGCTCCTCTGCGGCACCACCTCCACCGAAAACAAAGGTTGTACCTCTTAAGACCTATCTCAAGCTAGCTTCTTTCCAGGCTGACCCAATCATCAAAGCTGTGAAGCAAAACAACGAAAAGCAGTCCGCGGACAAGAAACTAAGCAACTTAGAACTGGAACTCATTGAATCCGGCCTGAAGAACCTCAATGCTGACTCTGCAGAGCGCATCTTCAAGAGCGCGGTGAGCATGTGCCAGAGCTGGTCACCAGAAGACATGCTTCCTGCACTTGACCTCCTCAGAATATCTGTTGCCCTGCATCCAAACCCGCCCACTGCGGTTGTGATCCAAATGATCTTTTCGACGCTGGATCCAGACGCACCAAAGCATGCGCTGCTGGCCACCAGGGCCCTAGTGAATCTGTTTAGCACACCAGAGGGGCGCAAGCTGGTCTCCAATAAACAGGTTGGCGAACAAGCTATTAGTGCATTGAGGCAATTGGCCGAGAAGGAAGGGCTCAACGCCGCACGCGGAGTGGCGTGCGCCTCACTGCTTCTCAACTATGCTATTTTGGCTGGTACCAGTGAGCCGGACGTGGCTTTGGCTTTGCTGGAAAGCATGACTTTTTTTTCTGGCAAGTTATCAGATGCTGAGTCGAAGTACCGATTGCTGCTTGCTGTGGGCACGACTTTGGTGAACTACCACGGGGTTGAGGAGGTCAAGCAGGCTGCGAAGGCTTTTGGGCTGGTCGATTGGGCTGCTAGCTTAGCAGGGTCTGAGTCTCGAGTGGACGAGGTGCTGGATGATATGAATAAGTAAATCTCTGATTGTTAGCGGCGTGCAATCACGGGTAGATATTGTACGATTGTTGGCAAGATTGGCAAACAGAGCTAAATACGAGTATTAACAAGAGTTGAATTGACCTCGATACGAGTGTTAGCAAAATTTTGCAAATATAACTTAATACGAGTATTGACACAATATGCAAATAGAGCTTACTACTCATGTGACCAGAAGTTGCAAACGTGAATATTTAATACGTTAAATAGTTACAATATATAAAAGTACCTTTCCAAACATGGAAGTTTAATACGTTAAATAGTTACAATACGTCGAGTACCTAGTCAAAAACCATATCAATGTCGGCTCCCGGTTTCTGTTCCTGGCCCGCTTCATTCTGACCCTCTTCCTTATTACTACCTTCATTCTCAGGCTGTCCACCGATATCACCACCCATGTATGCGTCCAACTCAGCGTCGAGCTCCTCTGCAGTCTTCTTTGGCCGCCTGGCTGAAGCACCCTCTGCAGCTCCACCTCGTCCTCGACTGCCACCTCTTCTCGATGTGCCCCGGCCCCTTCTATCTTCCCTTGGCGAGTTTTTCAATCGTCTGCTGAAATTGTTGCCCTCAAACGGCTTGAAGCCATATCCAGTGGCCATTACAATGCCTATCACCTGTCCTGCAGCCTTCTTACCGTCGAACTGGTCAATTGCTTCACGGGCATGATGGTAGTCACCAAAAGTCACCCATGCGTAACCCTCTGACCGTCCACTTCTATCGTATTGAATCTTGATATTTCGAATTGGGCCGATGCGGCCAAAAAGACTGTCTAAGTCATCTTCATTCAGTCCATAATACAGATTCGAGATCATAATTGTGTAGCCTCTTGGTCTTTCTGCAGCTCGATCCCTACTGTCTGGAGGTGGAGGTCCATCTGTCATATCTCGAGATCGCGGTGGCAGCCGTTCGCTTCTCCAGGACGGTCCTCCTCCCCGACGACCACCACCTCGCCGCCGCGAATCGTGTCCTCTGCCTCCTTTTGAAATCCGATCTCCTCTTCTTGGGCGACCTGAAATGATATCATCCAAGGATTTATCTATATCTGACATTATTTTGTGGGTGGTAATATATTTTTTCGAAGTGGGAACACGAGGAATTTGGGAATTTTAACAAAAACAAAAGTAAAATATAATAAAAAATTGGTGATTGGGACTGTGGAGAACGTCTTTTTTTTTTTTTTTTTTTTTTTTTTTACCCGGCTGTATTGCGGCTCATCATCTTGTGCGGCGTGTGCGGCGGTCATCATCAGAATATCTGTTACAACTTCGCCACTGGAAGCTCATTGACTACTGATTCATGTGTCTGATCAAGAGCCCACAGCTTGCGCACAGTACTAGTCGCACTGATGCTTTTACCTAGCTTTACCAGCTGCCATGCATAGTCCACCAACTGGTGAACGGGAATGACGAACGCCATAGTAGGGATAGTGTCTCCTGTCTCCACTTTACCATTACTAGCCATTATTCCAACAAGCTCTCTGGTGTGAGTATCAAAAACTGCACCACCAGATGAGCCGTTCCAGCAGCCTGAAGACGCAACTGCCAACACGGGAGTCACTAGAGCTTTGGGATCGTCCCATAGAGGCATTCTGATAACTTTGTTAATGTTCCCTGTGGAGAAAAGTGGTTTACCGAATGCTCTAGGATGGAATATGCCATATCCCACTGATGTCACGTGGTCGCCCGGTTTTAGCGGCTTATTTGATAGTTTCACTGGAGATGGGTATTTGTGGTCGGTGTTCCTTGAGCTTTGGGTTATTCTCAGAAACGCTAGGTCGACCCCGTCAATGGGGGTACTGATTAGCTCCAAGTCTACTGAGCTGTTCTTCTCATTTCCAAAGAAACTTCCAGTGATTTTCCTGTAATCTTGGACCACATGAGCATTCGTAATAACAATGTCCCTACTGATGAGTACGCCAGAGCCCCAGAGATCACAACCATCGTTCCTGGACACAGAGAGCGCCAGAACGCCGACAGAATCGTTTTTGAATTCTTTAGGAGCTGGATTACCCTGCCAGGTATCATTTCCCGCTTTTTGTGTCTTGTTCATTTGGATACTGCCCAATGCTAAGCTCGGTTCAAGTTGTGAGAGTAGTTCAGTCCAAGGGGCGATTACCGTCATTTCCCCATCTCTCTTTTTCTTCAGCATTCCTACTACTAGCCCAATGCCAAAAAGCGAGCTTGTCGTGGTATTCTTCCTTAGGTCACCCCCTGTCTTGCCTACTTCTCTGCCACTCTCATTAGCACTTTGTATGGAGTCTATAAATGCTACTCCTCCATTCATCCCATCTAAATACCGGACATCGCTCAAAATGATTCCCCCCTCCTTTTTAGCATAGCTTATGTGCCCATGGGCCACATACCCTACAAATAATGCTGGGTTTACAGATGCAAATGGAGAGCAGTGAATTGTTAGGTGCTGACGGCCCAATCCGTCATGAATGAATGCATTATCGGTGGCAGGCTCAAATTGCCGGCCTGACTTGATTGTTTCTGACTTGACTCTTCTCTGAGTAGTGGGATTTGCGAATTTTAGCAGTACTACTGATATGCCACTGTCGCCGCTCTCTGAGGGTTCGAATGTATATGCTCCTTTGAAAGAGTTGATAGTGTTTTCGAGATTTTTCAGCCTGTGATGCGATATTATCGTAGCCAGGCCCCACTCGACTTTGTCATTGGTGATGAAAGAGTCTATGTCTACTGTTGCGTACACGGATTTAGCTTTAAGCAGGGAATTTCCGCTTGATATGATAAATCCGTGATCTGTTTGGCTCGGATCTACTATGTAGGCCCCCGAGCATGTCTGTATGTCGGCTTTATCGTCTCCATGGTCAATCGCCAGGGCCACGGGGGAATACAAAAGTCTCATTCTGACCTCTTTAGAACGGGGAATCGACTCTCTGATCAAAGATATGACACTCAATGTGTCAAAATGTGGAGCTTGGATCGGACGGTGCGGTTTGGCCGAGGTGGGAATTGGCGTGGTCACGTGTTTTTTGGACTGTGCGGCTAGGATAGAATTAAAGTAGTAGTAATAGTAGTAGTGGTAGTAGCTGATCAAGTTTACATAAATGCAAGCTTACACCAGTGTCTGATCAAGCTTACATCAGTCTCACCGCCCCAGCAGGCCACACAATTTAGTAATACAAATACATTCATTAGACATTATGAAACACTCTCACGACCCATTCCACAGCCCATACGGCCCACTAACAGTCTTCCAAAGCCGAATAGTTCCATCCTCACTCCCAGTGGCCACCACCTTGCCATTATCCGGCGAAAAGGCAACCACGTTGACAGGACCATGATGACCCTTCGCCGTATCTAACAGCTTGCCAGTGTCAAAATCATGCAATCGGGCATAAGTGTCAGAAGAGCTCCCTGTGACCAACTTGGAATGATCCAAGTTCAGCCCCACAGCCAGCACCTTATAGCCCAGATCTAGCTGCTTTATCAGCTTCCCCGTGACACCATGAATAACATTTACAAAAGTCCCCGACGCAGTGATAACCCAGTCATTTACATACTCTACCTGGCCCACTTCACCATCAATCTTGGTCCAAGTTAACAGCTTGGGCTCTACAGCTGCCATATCTGAAATGTCCCACCACTGGATCAATCCATCAATGTCCACAGAGATTATCAGGCTCTTGGACACCCACATCACAGTTTTAATAGCAGGTGGCTTTTTGGTAATATCTGTCGCCGTTGCAGAGGCCACCCACTCCATTGCAACAGCCTTTTTACGTATATTCCATATACGAATTTTCCCCTCGTGGCCTGCTGTGGCCAGCATTAGATCCTCATTAGGATTGATGAAATCCTCACTCTCTTTGTAGCTGCTGTTGTCTTTAGAGGACCCCGGTGCAAAGTCGCAAGTCCTCACGATGTGGTCGTGCGGTAGTGTCGCTATTACTTCACCGGTGGTTGTATCCCATATGATAGCAGAGAAATCTGCACTTGCGGTGGCTGCGAGAGAGCCATCATTTGTCAGCTTTGAGCACCAGATCGCTCCTTTGTGGCCTATGAAGGTGCCGATCCAATCACCACTGACACCGTCTCTGAGCATTGGTTGGCCGTCTACATTTGTTAGTTTCTGAGATTTGACTGTTCTAGATAGCTTTTTAAGTAGCTTGTAAGCTAGCCTCTGAACTAGCTTTTGAACTTACCCTTACAGGCAGAAATCAATAAATACAGCCGTGTGTCGTGCTCCATCATTTGTGAGAACATGAGGTGGGTCACTGGCCTCGAATGGCCTGTGCATGTTAGAGGAACAGCCTTGGCCAGTGACATTGCTTTCTCTTAATCAAGTGTGTGACGGACAAGAGGAGAGAACGAATCTGTGACCCGCAAGTATGTGACTAACAAGTAAGAGAGATGGGAAGAAAATTATGAAGCAGTATATGCACATTGAAGCGTTCTCAGCTGCAGAATGTTTGAGTGTGCGAATTGGCTTTTTTATTTTTTTTTTTTTTTTTTTTTATTCTGGTTGAGCGCACTGCGGAGTCCTAGTGTTTTAGTAATAGATCGAGAATTTGAAGCTTCATGCGACCTTAGGGCTGATTCTTGAGGTTGGTAAGCTCAATAGGTTGGCCAATGCGCTAATCTTTTTATTCTTTTTTTGGTTTATATGTGGAAACCTAATTGTGCAGTAAAAAAAAAAAAAAAAATAAAATAAAACAAAATGGCACTATAATAAATTTCACACACCCGTAATTAGCCTTTATGTTAAACATACTAAGATTAGATCAGGTAGACAAAAAATAAATAGAAAAAAAAAAAAAAAAGAAAAAAAGAGACTGATAAACTAATTCTACCTAAATCGACTAAAATTCACCCTAATAAACATCTCCTAAATCAAATCCACACACACACAAATACCACATGTAAAACGCTACTACACTCCCATTTACCACCTGCAAACATCACGACTTTGGGAGTGTGAGGAACAAAAATGCAGATTTTTCCAACACAAAGAGCCCGCTCGACATCTTGCTCCACTCCACCACAAACTATCACCAACCTGGGACCCCCCAACCATTACCAACACATGGACATCAATAGTCTAATAGATCGTCCAAACGACGGCGGGGGACCTGCCCCTGCCCCAGCTCCTGCTCCTCCAAGCTCGTCTTCGACCGCTTCCTCACCAGTAATGCACCGAAGACAAACCGTGTCCTCTTTATTGAACGATGACGACCATCAGCACCATAACAGTCATGACGACAGTGCCATGAGCAGCTCGCCTCCAGGAACACGTCGTCCTTCTGAGGTTCAGCAAGAGACAAACGTTGCTGAAGACAAAAAAACACAAAAGCCCAAACGGTACGAAACTCCACCTATATGGGCCCGAGAATGGCGTGGGAAGAACAATGTGAATCTGGCCCGCGATCTCTCCAAATTATCTACTACTTCAGATTCACTACCAGCAGCAACCCAAAACAGTAACAGTAGTACTACTAGTATACAAACAATGCAGGAAAAACAACAGACTTCGAATACGGCAGCTGGCTTGCCGGTGAGTCTTACTGGTATCCTTCCACACGAAGACCTGACCCGTAAAGTCACAGAGTGGCTCTTTAGTAACATGTACCAACTGCAAGAAGATAGACAATACCTGGAGGTTGAGATCAAATTGGGAAGTATCTGTGCAAAGTCTAACGAAAGACGACTCGATCTCCCAATGGTCACAGAATCAATCTTGAGGTCTGATTATGCTCGGCAAAACACCTTTTTCCAGGCTAAAATGACCGATGAGATGTTTAATCGCGCCATGACCTTCTTGGATAAGCTTACAACAACTACAGCACCACAAAGTGCAAACAAAAAAACCCTCACGAAAATCAACTCTCGGACACGAGACGTCATGTTCGGCAGTAGATCCTCGCCAGACAAGCTGCGGGTCACGTATGATGAACAGAACCAGCCAATCGAGAAGATAGTCAAGAAGCGAATCAGCGATCTCATGATATACTCCCCAGGCGACTTTCTGGACCTGCGAGTCTCTCTGAATGTAGAACTGCCTCAGAGCAGGGCAGAGGGTGTGTCAGAGTCGGGCCATCCAGTGATGGTACGCAACAAGAACCGTACCAGCTATATGTCGCAGGGCATGCAAGTGGACATGACGGCGGTCATCAGTGAGAATGCTAGCAAGGCTTCTAAGGAGGCAGAGATTGAGCTTGACAAAGCCATGTTACTGGAGTTTTTCGATGGATATTCCAGCGGGAGCGATCCGAAGGCCATGTTGAAGTTTGAGGAATTGGTTCGCTTGAGTATAGATAATGCTCGATTGTTGAATCGTGAGGTCAGTCGAGAATAAGTGACTAGGTATGGGCAACAGCATGTACAAATAGTATCCAATCACGTGATTGTATCACTGGTATCCTACCTCCTTATCCAGCCATATCCTTTTGGATGCATATTTTCTCGACTTGACAAGTTCCAATTGCCACTACACTTGACTTGCCCAGTTTCAGTTATCATTATCATCTTTAATTTAATCACTACCCTAACACATCATTTTCATCTTAAGTCGCTATCCTAACACATTATATATACATTCAGATGGGAAATAAAACCACTCCTCCCTTCAATCTAGACCTTATACCCCGAGAGGAATCCAGATAGCAATGCACCCAAGCCAATAGCACCGGGGTCTGGCAATCCACCTTCATTGTCATAATGCTTTAGAGCCTCTCGATCAACATAGGTCGCCCGTCCGAACTTGGCCTCCAGCTTTCTAGTCGAGTTACCACCTTCAATAGCAGCGTCTACAGCAGCACCAAAGTCATTCTTTTCCCGGAGAGTCTCAACAAATGGAGCCAGAGCGTCAATCAGAGTTCGGTCACCAGCTCGGGCCTTGGTGTATTGGTACAAGTTGTCGAGAGCATATTGGGTGGCCTTTGCAAATGCTGCAATATTGAGGCTGGTTTCTCCAGACTCACGTACACCGTTAGCCAGGGCGTTCAGGTAGATGGAATACAGCCCACCAGAGGTGCCGCCCATGGAGTCTTCTACGATTTCAGCAATGTCGGCAAGACCGTTGACACCGTCATCTAGACGGAGTTTCCCATCTTTAATGGCGTTCAACAGAGCAGTTCCACCATTGTTCAAGGTCTCACCACAGTCACCATCACCTGCGACAGTGTCGTACTCGGTAATTCGGGGCTCTTCCTTGAGAACGGACTCAATGCCAGATTTCAGCATGGATTCAAACAGCTTGGCATCTGCTGACACAGAGCTTTTTTCATTCACCTTATCGTGCGAGCTAGCTGGTACAGTGGATACTTGGCCCTTAGTAGCTGCCCATTCCGAAGTGAAGGATCCCTGGTTCCAGGCGCTAGCTCGGGCTGGAGCATCAAAGTACTTGAGAGTGTCTTTACCTGCTCGAGAAGCGTTAAGTAATGTGATGGAAAAACCAGGTCCATTGAGTGCAGTAATAAAGGCACCAGTGGCGGTTCGCACTGGGACAATGCCATAGTCCTTTTGCAGTTGTTCATGAACCACCTCGGTAGCGTAGTTCATTTCCAAGTTGGAGATGCCACCAAGGTTATTTACAACCAACACAACGTCATCGTTTTTGGCGTCAAATGGCACAAATGCACGGTCCTTGTCGTTTTGATCCAGCAACAGAGGTAATAGTTCAGAAACCAATTGAGGAATTGAAGGGATTGGAGAGTTCTTTTTCACACCGGCTTCGTTGTGAATACCCATACCAACCTCGTACTCATCGGTCTTCAAATTGGTTTCGAATTGTCTGCCCGGCACGTTGCAGTGGTCTAGCGATGCGCCAATAGTGACACAATTGCTGCCTACAGATCTTGCGATATCAGCAACAGCCTTTAATTCCAGCCCTTCTGCAGCGGCTGCGCCTGCGATTTTGTGGACAAGTACAGTTCCAGCCAGCCCTCGTCGACCGACTAATCCACCTTGTTCACGACCCACAGCAACATCATCTCCAACAATCACGACTTCTACTTGAGCACCCTGAGCTTTGGCTCGCTCTACAGATAGACCGGAGTGGATCACATCACCTGTGTAGTTCATCAGAATGACCAGGTTGCCCTTTGGTGAGTTTACTTGAGACAGTGCGGCGGAAATCTGTTTCGAGCTAGGAGAGCTGAATAGAGTACCGGACGCAGCTGCAGAGAGCAATCCGTCGCCTACATAGCCGCCATTTAGCCCCTCATGACCAGCACCCCCAAGAGCCACCAGGGATACGTGGTTCTTGTTGTATTCTGTTCCGGAGGCAGAATCTGTTCGGAATACCACTCGTTCGCTTTCGATGATGCTTACCCATGGGGAGGAACGAGCCAGACCTCTCATAGCCGGAAGGACGATATCGCCGTCGCTAGCAAATTGTTTCGAGCTCATGATATAAATATATATATAATTATCTATTTAATTTTAGATGTTCTTTTCTGATCTGATAGTTCAGGTGGTAACTCAGGAGTATTTATACAAAAAATAGAAGATCCGTGAGCAAGCGTGGACTGATTTCCAAAAAAAAAAAAAAGAGA
This sequence comes from Blastobotrys attinorum, assembly GCA_030564265.1. Taxonomy (NCBI): domain Eukaryota; kingdom Fungi; phylum Ascomycota; class Dipodascomycetes; order Dipodascales; family Trichomonascaceae; genus Blastobotrys; species Blastobotrys attinorum. The sequence continues at coordinate 67,059 of JAJLUM010000016.1, forward strand.
AAGGGAAGAAAAGAGAGAAATAAAAACGAAAAAGGGAGACATTGGTTCTTATATATGTATATCAAATAAAAAAAAACCTAACCGCCTAGTTCCTAGAAGACTGCGGGCGAAGCTAATTGGCATATCGTAGTGCAACTAAAAAAAAGCGGGTGATACCCAAAGCACATGGTGGGGGCCACCAAAGTGGGGGATAAGTGGAGGTACTACTACTGAATGGAGAAGGTGCAAGTGTACCCACCGGAAAATTATAGGATTAGACGCTGGAACTATTTGAAAACCACGTCCAAATATTTGTACATCTAATTGGTCTTTTCTGAAGACACTCCGTACCTAATTTATAATCCGGCACTACATAGATTCTGAATATTTACTGTTGTTGCTCATTAATTGGAAGGGAACGTAATTAACGTGGGGAAAATATGGGAAAAGGCACCCCACCGGATTAACTGGCGGGGGTGGTGCGCTCTATAGCCGAAATAGCACAGTAATAATAGGCTGTGGGGGGAAGCAATAGCCTATTGAGCAGTAGGCGCAATAACAGAGCATCTGTGATAGTGATCTTAAAGCTTGGTTCTCTGTAGTCAGATTAGTAGTGGTAATTGCTGAGTAAGTCTGTAAGCCCAGTTCTGAGTGTACTATTCCAGAGCTATCTGAGAGAAAGACTAAAAAGACGAAATCAAGTTCTTAGAGTATTCTAGAAAGAAAGAAAGAAAAAAGGATGTTCAGACGTTTTATAGGAGGCTCAAGTCTGACCAAGAGACACCAAAAACTGCCCTTTTGCAAGGTGGTTTTCTGTGATTCTTCAGAATGAGCTGAAACGAAACGCCGGTTCGTCTTTTCCCCCGTGTAGATGGATACTACGATATAAATTTGCCTCGTTGGACACGCAGACCCAGTATTTAACACAAAGGGAGTGAGATCAGTCTGATCGTACTGCTAGAGGCCCTACTAGTAACTATACGCCGCTGTGCGGCTCAAATACCAGCTCCTCTAAGCCTCACGCGGCTCTTTTTTCCCATCTTATCTTTCTAAAGCTACTCTGAGCCTCACGCGGCTCTTTCTTCTTCCTTTCTTTCTTTCCCTCAGTAGTACACACTTTTTGCACCATTATAAAACATCACAGCGACGTGAAAAAAAAAAAAAAAAAAAATTGACTAGTACAAGCGCTGGTACTAGCATAATCGTGGTGAATGTCATAACGTCGTCAATTTTAGCTAATATTTACAATAATTGTCCAAAAAGAAACAATTAGTTCTCTTCCTCTCCTGAAATTCCTAATTGTAGTAGAATATACTATGCCAATGGCATGCCATTTCGTACAATTCTCTCGAGTCCCTTGACCCACCCTTGGCTCTCCTTTCTATCGACAAATACAAACACTCGTCCTCGCTTTCCCAGTCTCCCAGTTCGCCCCGCTCGATGCAAAAGATCAATAGATGTCTGTGGGAGATCATAGAGTATCACATTACGAATGTTCTGCATGTCAATACCTCGCGCCATGAGATCAGTAGTCACTAATACTTGAACCTTGATCTGGCTGTCGGATTCTACAGGCTTAGCCGGTGATATAAAATCTTCAAGTAGATTGGTCCTCTCTTGCTTAGGCACCGCCCCCGAAACTCCAACCGCTGGGTATCCTTTTTCTTTCAATCCGTCAACGACTTTTTCAATACTATCGGTTTTATTCACAAAAACCACTACTCGTTTCACATTGCCAGCCTCTGTATTGTCGTGGTGAATAGAATACAGCGCCTGTTGCAGCGCTAACGATTTACTGTTGAGAAATGGAGGCTTGAAAACCTCAACAACCCGGAAATCAATGTGTCTAGGCACTTTGTGAATCCCGGGAGTCACAATTCTTAATGCATTCGGATAAGTCTTTCTCATGATTTTGTCAAAGCTTCTTGGGATTGTAGCAGAACAAAATAGCAGCTGTCTCAGGTTAGACAGTTTAGACACCGCATTGTGAGTGTCTTGACAAAACGAATCATCCATCAATGTATCCGCTTCATCAACTACAGCGTATTTACAATAATGCAGATTACCCTTGGCATCAGAGTTGGATTTAGGATCAAACATTGTCAAAAACCTTCCCGGAGTTGTGACCAGTATATCTACCCGTTTATTAATTCGCGATCTCGTCGAGGTCCCTTGACCACCAACCGCCATGCATGATAATTTAACTGTGCCTGACATTTTACGAATAGTGCTCTCTACTTGGCTAACCAGCTCCAAAGTTGGGACAAGAACAACTGATCTAACCACGGGGGCGTCTTTCAGTTTTTCCCACAGTTCGCCTTTCAACTCCTCCTCTTCTTTCAAATGCGACATTATGCTAGATAAATATGCCAGAGTCTTCCCGCTGCCAGTTTCTGCAGCAAGTAGAAACGTTTGTAGTTGCTGCTGTTGCTGATGCCGAGTGGATCTTATCGCCTTGACGGCCAGAGTTTGGATCGCTGTGGGCTTTTTCGTCTCCAGGTGGCCCAGGATGTTGTTTTCCACAGCATTCCTTACAGGATCTACAATCCTGAGTTTTGAGAAGCTATCAATTTTCTCTATGGTATTTTTGTGAGCGATTCTTGACCGCTTTTCGACATAGTGCAGTCGGCCAAACTCGCCAGTATTGGGTGGTCCAGCTACGAACTGTTTGCTACTATTCTTACTGGATTTGTCAAGTGATGCCTTTGCCACATTCGGTGATAGGGTACGACTTCTTTTGATCGCTTGTTTGGCGTAATTTCTTACCCCAATATAACGAAATACAGTCATATGTGGTTGGTTATATAGCACTGTTGAACGGTGGTAGTGGTATTATGTATGGTGGAAAATTTTGTCCTAGTCCCAGCTGCGCATATCAATTTTTTTTTTCAGCTTAAGACAACAAATCATATCCCAACAGACACCAGCACACACATATACACACACTATATCTCTCTTTTTTCATCTCCGTTAATATCATGAAGAAAGATAAATTCACAGTAGAAGAGCTGCTCTCCCGACTGGCTCTTCATTCTGACAGAGACGAACATGAAGGTGTTTTGGATTGTGCTACTCGAATCCTCGCTCAGAAGAGCGACCAGGATGTACAACGGCTTAGATCCACAGCATTAATCAAGCTGGACAAATTCAAAGATGCCCTCAGTGACTTTGAAAAGGACGAAACCCTTAAACAAAAGCTCCCAATTCACTACGCATACACTCTGTACAAGCTGGGTCGTTACGATGATATCGACGAACACCAGAACGGTAACAGCAGAGCAGTACAGCACATCCTGGCCCAGTCCGCTTACAAAAAAAACGAAATCACAAAGACCCAAAATCTATACAATAACCTCTTGAACGAATCCCCCAGTGAGGTTGAAAATGAAGACTTTGATCTCCAGGTCAATATTTCCGCAGTGCTAGCCCAGCAAGCACTCCTTAATAGTAATGGTGGCCAGGATCAATCCGTAGATCTCAGCCCAGATTATGAGTCCTATGACCAAACTTTTAATGCTGCCATCGTTCGAATTGCTCAGCAAGACTATAAGGATGCGCTAGAGATTCTCAGTCAAGCCAAGCTCGCTTGCGAAAACTCGGAAGGAATGTCACCAGAAGAAGTTGCTAGTGAATTGGCCCCAATTCTGGTACAAGCAGCTTTTGTCGAGCAATTACAAGGTAATACTGATCAGGCCAAATCAATTTTGCAGAATGTTGAACCAATCAGTGATCCTGCTGTTAAACAGGTTGCTGAAAACAACAAGGTTGCAATGGACGCTGCAGATCTTAAAAACCCCCACGTTGCTCTTGCTCAAATAGATCAGGCAGGAGACTCAGAGCTACTCAATCAAAGTCAGACCAGGATTCAAACTGGCATAATCGGGTACAACCGACTGATTTTGCAGTATTTGTCTGGTAGAAACATTCGAAGTCAAAGCAAAAAATTTGTGAAGTCTCACCCAGAAATTGGTGGTCCTTCGGCACTGGCTGCTTTGGCAAATGGCACAGATAAGAACGAGCTCATCAAAGAGTTCAAAAATACCAGTAGTTTGGGCTCTGCATTTGCATTGGCTCAAGTGTATAGTCAAGAAAAGAACTTTGATGCGGCGGCTGGAATCATCGAATCGCTGCATTCTAAGCTTGAAGGTGCTCAAAAGTATGCCCCAGGTTTGGTCAGTGTACTGGTGAGTCTGTACAAACTTCAGCATCGTGAAACGGCGATTTCTAAGCTACTTTCAGAAGCATTGGATCAGTGGTCATCTTCTAATAACTTCATTGCCAATCAACGGCTAATACAAATGGCATCTTCTGTGCTTATTGGATCTAAGGACGATGCTTTGAGAACCAAAGCTGAAGAACAATTTGTCAAGCTGGCCAAATTCAGTGGTGAGGAGAGCGGATCTAGCATCACTAATACGGCGGGTCTAGTAGCTGGTGGTGCAAAAGACAAGTCTTATGAAGCAAAGCTACCTAGCATTGATTCTCTGCTTTCGAGGATTCAAGTTGATGTTGCTAAACTAGACGAAGATGGCATCCATCCACTGATTGGCAAGAGAAAGTTTGTAGCTCCATCTGGTGCCTCTAAGTCTGGTCCAAAGAAGAAGGCCAAGACTAATAAACGCCTGCCAAAAGATTACGACCCATCTAAGCAGCCGGACCCAGAACGATGGCTACCAAAGCGAGACCGAAGTACTTGGAAGCCTAAGAGAAAGGACAAGAAGGCGGCTAAGAATAGCACTCAGGGTGGTACTGCTGATGGTTCCACGGAATCTGGAATTCAACAGTCAACATCTACTACTGTTAAGTCTTCTTCTAGTAATAATAAAAAGAAGAATAAGAAGAAGGGAAAGAAATAGACGAGGAGAGGATTGGTATTAGTAGTAGTAGACTATGTTAAATTTTATATCTTGATCTAAATTCTTCGTTTTAGAGTCAGATGTAGAGCAGTATCAAAGTGTAATAAAGATGTAACGATGTGACTTTCAAGGGTTCTCTGTATTGAAGCTGGGCAACTACATCATCGGGTAATGGCGACAATTAAAAGTCTTGCATCAAACAAGTATCGCAAGTCATGTACTGTAATCATTAAATAAGCATTAATATATACGTATATAAGTGTAAAGAAGGTTTAACGAGCAAAACATCCATATTTCTCCCCTCTATTCTTCACTCCCACACTATGTGAATAATGTATCTTCATCTCGTAGATATTCACCAATATCTGATTGTCTGTAAACTACAATAGCGGTAGGATCTAGTCGTCTTGATTCTGCCGTAGTCTTAGCACTCACACCAAACCCTAGTGGTGTATCGTTCATAGAATACACAATAATTCCAACATGCTCTGGTACGTCTTCGCTCATCTTTCCAATATGTGCTTTGAGTACATTATTACCATACAAGAATGGACCTTCTCCGTTTGGCTTGATCCAGATCTTGTATCGAGCAAACTTGGCCAGAACTTCAGCTGATGTTACATGCAATCTAAATTTACCAGTCTTTGTGAATTTACCGAGACATGTTCCCAGAGACATCAGGTTTGGTCTAGCGATACAAGTAGCATAGTTTGCAGTAGCTACCGAAACGTAGTATACTCGGTCTTTCTGGATTCGAAAACAGTATGGTTCGTCTGAGCGGTCGATCATCGACTTAATGTTGGACCCAATGTAATTTGCTAGTTTCTCGAAAACTTTCTTGGTCTCATCTTCTGTTAGTGGACGCATCTTTGATTCTATGCCTATGTGAATGGATACTATGCTTGATAAAAAAAATATTGAAAAATTATATTTCTTAGTGGGAAATTTTTTTTTGGGATGTGATTACATAATCGTGCGGCTGGGCCTGCACGGTGCTTGAGCATGAGAGAATGAAATATATATCAGGTAGGAGAAAGTGAAAGAGCTAAGACGTAATTCTCAATCAATGGATGAATGAATCCAGTCAGCGGCTAGGATATTGTGCAAAGAGTGAGACTCGCACCGGGGGTATCTTTATATTGTCCGGCCTCATTCACTATATATATATATATATTGATTAGAAAACTTTTAGGCATTATAGCTAAATTTCATACCTCGGTATTGGATTTCAGATTTAACCTGATTTTGGGTCCTCATGTCGATTAAAGTTGCTTAGTTGGCTTTTTTGCTTGATGGAAAGTGTCTCTTGAGTTACTATCAACAGTCAAAAGTCACTTTATTTATAATTCCTAGATGCTGAGAATGGCACCGAGCGATTGATGAGGTAGAAGCATCGTTACGACCAGAACAGTTTGGAACAATGAACTTACTTAGAATGTAACAGATATCTTGTTCCACCTTGGCAATATTATGTTAAAAGTTTCACGTTAACGCACTTGCACTAAAGAATTGGAGAGCCGCACATAGTGCCCATATGTCTATTTTAGGATAGGCCAAGAACTTGTATTTCTAACAGGTTGTCCCAGAATTTCAAAAATTATTACTATATACCTATTAGTAATACAAAGCCATAATATGTTACCAGTGCGAATGCCCTCAATGCTCTTTTTAACTACTGTTTCAGGTTGGCGATACGTCCTAGTGGCCAGTCGGCTTTAGCTGCGCCCGCAAACCACGAAAAAAAAAAAAAAATTTCCATCAGAAATCCTCTTCCTCCGACTTGGTCACTATCAACCAAAAAATGTCATCGGTATACAAAGCTCTAACAGCAGATCCTAAAGAGAAAGACGATAAACCGACGTTTCGAAACAGACAGAGAGTCCTTGTGATTTCCTCTCGGGGCGTTACCTATCGACATCGTCATCTGATCAATGATTTAACAAACATGATGCCTCACTCCCGAAAAGAGGCCAAGCTTGGAAGTAAAAAACATCTTTCAGAGCTGAACGAAATTGCTGAGCTCTACAACTGTAATAACATTATGTACTTCGAAGCTCGAAAGCATATGGACCTGTATTTGTGGGTTTCCAAGGCTCCAAATGGACCTACAGCTAAGTTCCACATTCAAAACATCCACACTATGGACGAAGGTAATTTCATGGGAAATTGTTTGAAAGGATCCCGACCAGTGTTGTCGTTTGACAGCTCATTTGACGACACGCCTCATAATAAACTGATCAAGCAAATGCTTGTACAAATTTTTGGAGTTCCTCCAAAAGCACGAAAATCTAAGCCATTTGTCGACCATGTGTTGACTGTTAGCATTGTAGACAATAAGATTTGGTTCCGAAATTACCAAATCTCAGAGTCTGCTGATAAGGCATCTACTGCATCTTCCGATACCGAGCTATCGTTGGTTGAAATTGGCCCTCGATTCGTGATGACTTTGATTACCATTTTGGAGGGATCATTCAGTGGTGCAAAGATTTATGAGAACAAGCAATATGTATCACCGAACTTTGTTCGAGCTCAGATCAAGCAAAACGCTGCTGAGAATGCCAAATCTCGAGCTGATGCAGCATTCCAACGACAAGTCAAGAAGAGAGATGCTGTGCTTGCTGCTGACCCATTGTCAGAAAGTGTTTTGTTTAAATAATAGATTAACTTTGAATCCCATCTTAATGAATTTGTAGTTTTTATTGTCACTTAATATAATTTTTTTGCGCCGCACGAATCTCCCGAAGAATTTATTTTTTTTAGTGAAAAATTTTGATAAAAAAAAAAAGTCCTGATACTTCCCTTTATCACCACAACGAACCACAATGAGCGATGAGACTCCACCACAGCTTCCAATTGAGCAAAAGACTACTTCCTCGGAGCAATCTGAACAGTCTGAAACCCCAAAGCTGTCGAATCGTCAGCAAAAGAAGCTTCAATACTCTCGGAGACTCAAGAAAAGAAGTCGATCAGAACGAGAAAATGACGAACAGGACTCGTCGAACAAGAGATTGTATGTACCTCTAGCAGCAAAACAGCTATAAGTTTATATATGATGGCTAACGTTTTTCAATGGACTATAGAGAGACTGAAACTCGAAAACCAAGAGAGTTGAAGGAAGGTGAAGTTCGAGAACCAAGAAGACCGAAGAAGAAGGTGGCAGTTCTAATTGGCTACTGTGGAACTGGGTACCATGGAATGCAGGTGAATCCACCCTTGAAAACCATAGAAGGTGACTTATTTGAAGCATTCTGTAAAGCTGGAGCGATTTCTAAAGATAACTCTAATGACCCCAAAAAAGTTGCATTTATGAGAGCTGCCCGAACGGACAAAGGCGTACATGCGGCAGGTAATGTAGTTTCGTTGAAGCTCATTGTTGAAGATGAGGACATTGTGGAAAAGATAAATTCTCACCTACCCGAGACCGTTCGAGTTTGGGGCGTTACTAGAACTAATAAGTCTTTTGAATGCCGAAAGATGTGCTCCTCCCGTATCTATGAATACCTGATTCCAAGTTATTCGTTTTTGCCTCCAAAGCCTTCATCTCCTTTTGCCAAGAAGTTGGTTGAATCTGACAAAGAGAATCCTGGTATTATGCAGAAAGATTTGGAAGGTCAAGAGTTTTGGAAACAGGTAGATGAGCAGCTTTTGGAAGCTGGGATCAATCGAGAGGAATTAGAGAAGGATGCTCTGTTCCAAGCTTATTCTGAAGAGGATGCGGAAGAACTGGCTAAAAAGGGAACTGCATCAGTATCGTCCTCAAAAGAAGCAACAGATGGAAAAGAGAACGAGGCTGTTGCACCTGAACCTCCAGTAGAGGAAGCTGACGCTGACGTTGAAAATGATAATGCTGAAGACGGCGGTTCGGAAAAGAAAGGAATCTTTAAAACAATCAAGAAAATGAAAGCTATTGAGAATAAAGCTCGTAGAGCTTATAGAATCTCACCAGAACGACTGGAAAGGGTTCGTGAAGGCTTCAAAAAGTATGAAGGAGTGCACAATTTTCATAACTTTACTATTGGCAAATCGTTCAAAGACGCCAGTGCAATGCGGAATATGAAAACACTGACTGTCTCTGAGGGTAAAATCATCAACGGTACTGAATGGCTTTCCATCAAGATTCATGGACAGTCGTTTATGTTGCACCAAATCCGAAAGATGGTTGCAGCAGTTGCTCTGATGATTCGATATGGTTGTCCGTTGGATCGTATTAATGAGGCGTTCAACTCTACCCGGGTGAGTATTCCAAAGGCCCCAAGTCTTGGGCTTTTGCTGGAGCAGCCTGTGTACGATGCTTACAATAAACGATTAGAAGAGTTTGGCCATGGGCACTTGACATTTAAAAATTATGAACAGCAGGTGGAAGAATTTAAGATGAAGCATATTTATGACAAAATCTACGCCGAGGAGGCCAAGGAGAATGTCTTTAACGGGTTCTTTGGTTTCATCGATAGTAGAGCTGGTGATGCCACTTTCGACTGGATGACAGTCAAAGGCATCACAGAGTCAGTTGAGAATAAGCTAACAGAGGAGGAAAAGGAGGAGTTGCAGGGTGACAACGAAGGATAGATATGTATTGAACTGTTTTACGAATGTAGTATATTGGAATAATAATCTTTTACGATGTATTTTAGCTGTAGCCGTGATCATTTGGTGGCAAAACAGAAGTTTGCTCGATATTGCTTTTATGTAGGTAAATATATTGTTGCATTCTGTGACATGACCATGTATACGCCACGAGGACGTTGTTTCTAGCAGTAATTCGTTTGGTCCAAGGACGATGGACTATATCTGATCCATACAGCTCAAACTCCCACAAGCTTGTGAACATAATGGCAAAGAGACAGTCTTCTGGATATCCGCTTTCGATATGCCTGCTGTTCACGAACTAGTTTTAACTTCATATTCACGATATTGAGCTTTCTATCCACTGCTTCCCGTATCTCCAGCGACCGAGCAATTCTTTCCCTAACAAGCTTGACTCGTTCCTCTAGAATTACCGCCCGATACCTTTTTGGAGTATGCTCAATTATTAGTCTGGCTTTTAAAGCTGTGTCTTCAACTTGGTCGCAATTGCAACATACCCCGGGCTCATATGACTTGAATCACCAGATAAAACAGATAACTTGCTATGCAAAGCTCTATCCTCTTTTCTTTCCTGTACTGTCATGCAGTCCTTCGATGAATCTTGACAGAATGCTTCTACTGGTATACCCATTCTCTTTAGCGCCTATAACGATGGGATGGTTCTAGTCAACCTTTATCTCGAGGCTCGCAATACCAATACCCTTTGGGCCCCAGTGCGGCTCAACCAGAGCGATTAAAGTCACCGTGCGGCGTCTCTAAAGGACACCGGACCGCGCGAAGCCAAACCACTCCACGGAACCAGACCATCATCAAAATTTTTATATCCAATTTTTCACCACAACGAAGCACTAGAGAAACACAAACAAACATAAATTATGCTGCGACAAGCATCGAGGATATGCATTTCTCAGGCTCGTGGGTTCCACACGACAGCTACTAACTTTGCATTCAAAAAGAAGGCTGGTGATGCCAATTCGGCCTCGATTTTCAAACGGGGAACCCCTCAACGATCCAAAGGGTGGATTGGCAACTTCAAGGATACTGCTGCTTATTCACGACTAGGCAAAGAGGCTCCCAAGGCTAAAGAAGAAGACATCAAGCTCATGCAGTTGGACTCACTGAACGCCGGATCTATCGTACAGTACCCTCCTGGATCTGTCAAATCAATGGGTGTTTTGGGATCGTTCAAACGGGGCCAAAGGCATGAGCTTTTCAAGGACCGAACCACATTGATTCGACAGAGCACAACACTTCCAATTGCAGATCTAATTCATAGCGGTACAAAAAGCTCGTCGAAGAATAATCGAGTTTGTTTGCTGGGTGACCGGGGTACCGGTAAATCGACTGTTCTGAGCCAAGCTCATTCTCTGGCTCTACTAAATGGGTACGTTGTTTTGCACGTGCCTCGGGCTCGAGAACTCATCTCTGGAGACAGTGATGCTGTATGGCATGAGAAATCGCAGTCATTTACTCAACCAATGTATGTGCGACAATGGATAAAGCGAATCGCTAAGGGTAACAAACCGGTGTTGAGTAGCATCAACTACTCCTCTGGTAAGAATCCTACCAGTCTATATGACTACATGATGTCCCACAAAAACGACAAGGACATTCACACAGTCATGAATACCATTATGGAGCAGTTGGAAAAGTCCTCGGAGAGTCATCCAGTGCTATTCACTTTTGACGATATTAATATATTCAATGAGTTTACTCACTCCAAGAATGTTGACGCTCAAGGTCGAAATATCTATCACGGAAGACTTCAGGTGCCTCGACTGTTCTTGGACTACTTGTCTGGTGCTAAGGAGTTCAAGAATGGGGCAATCGTGGCCTCTGTCACTGGAGCCACTCGCCTAAATGAGACTATCCCCGTGGGATTGGGAATAGTCGAGCAAGCAACAGCATACGCCAAAATTGATCGATTTGATCCCAGATTGTCAGAGTGCTTTAAAGGTGTAAAGCCGCTCAAAGTGGAACGATATAGTCGGGAAGAGACACAAATCAGTTTAGACTACTGGAGCAGTGTCAAGGTGATTCCAGAGGCTACTGACGTTTCTGAGTCGTTTGTTGATCAAAAGTATTTGGTTAGTGGTAATGGCAATCCTAGAGAGCTGCTTTCTGCCTGTACTCAGCTTTACTAGGTTGACTCGATAGCTGTACTATCAGAAGACTTTTCCCTGGGATGCAGCAATTTGCTGTGTGTAGAGAATTGTGTAAAGAGACTGTAAATAATACATGTATCCATTCGGTTATATTTCATATAGAATATGATAGAGCATGGGGTAACGAATGCCATGTCTTAATTCTTCTATTTCTAGACGGCTTTTTCACGTCGCCCAATCTCTCAGTTACTCTTTAAATCGTTTCTCGGGCCTTCACTCTCTGCGCTTTATTCACAAAAGTTCTCTAACTTTCGTTCAGTCATATCAGAGTTTCCAAGCCTTCGCTCGAACCTGTTCTTTCTCGATCATTTCTTTACTAAATACATTTAAACCTACAAACCTATCTGACTACTCATTCCTCGCTCTCTTTTGATCAGAAGACTCTGATATACTGGATCGCTTTCGTCGCTCAGCATTCTCCCGAGCTTCGAAATTGACCCTGATCTGGGGACACATAGAAATCAACTCATCAGCTGTAACTTTATCATTAATACTCTCAATAACCTTCTCCACTGTAGAGATATGATTACCCGTCTGCTTGTCATCTCTGAACCGCATATACCTCCATCTCCTCTCATCATCCTTAAACGACTCCACAATGCGCCCCTGAAGAGGCTCATTCAGCGCTTTAAGGCTCTCCCATTCTGAGTCCTCTAAATACAGTTCAGCGTAGTCTTCGTGTACATTACCTCCTTGCCATACTTGTAGCTTACATTTGGGTTTTGCATCGTACACAGGATACGTAGCAGATTTTCCGTTTTTCTCGTCCTGAACTTGACCATTAGCCATATCGGGATCTGTGAAAGTTGGAAACTCCATCGACAGCTTAAAATCTACAGTGTTTTCTTCAGGAGGCTTCCATTTCAGTAGTTTGGGGTCTGTCCCAAACACATATGGGGTCGTTTTAGGAGTTAGAATCAGCCCATCAGATACGTGGCTCAGATTGGGCAGCTGCTGAATCGCCCCGTCCAGTCGGTGGGCCATATGTAGGTCTTTCATTCGAGCCTTAAAAGGGAATTCCTTAACATCATCAGGAAAGTCTTTTCTCAGTGATGATAAGGGTCCGTCAATGAAGTTTTTCATATAGCCCAGCCGCTTATCCAAGGGCCGTTTAGTTAACAGCTTCCCCTCATAGACCATTATATCATACATTAAATATTCTAGCTCATGCTCTCCGGGTTTTTTGTGGCTGATCACGAGTTCTCCATCTATAAGAGAGTGTTTGTGGTAGTCTGAAGGACTTTGAAGGGTTGGAAAGTGCAACTTGTCTACAAAGAAGTACTCGTTATTTCGATTGATTAGATAGGCGGCTTCTCCGATGGCAGGATCCTCAGTGAGATATAGCAGGCACCTGATACCGTCCGATTTCTCGCACACGTAGTAGCTAAAAGTTTTGTTTTGTTAGTATCTCGAATAATAATATAGCCTTAGAGCACTTACTCCTCTGCTAGCAGATTTTCTTTGATGTGCTTTCGAGCAAACGACACAGGCTGGGATCCAGGGAAAGACCTGCTTTTCCTTTGTAGCAGATCGGCTACTTCGAACTGGAACTTCTCTGCAGCCTCCCTGGGTACCTGGATGCCGGGCATCTCTGGTACCACACGATCCGGTGCATCACCATTCATTTTGGAAAGAAAACTTTAATTATGTGAGGTAGTGAGTGTTGAAGATTATAGATGATATTTCGCGATGATGGTTGGGAGGAGGAAGAGAAGGCGATGCGATGATGGGATCCACTATGAGATACAGGAGAGTATAGTCAATGGATCAAAGGGTTCCAGCTGTTTGGTAGAAGTGAATCAATGGATTTGATAAGATATATCAGGCTGATAAGATATTCTGAATTATTCAAGCCCATGAATGTTGGGAATATAAGGAATGACAGCTCCTTGTGTGCGGCTTAATTAAGTGCGGCGGCGCTTATTATCCTGAAAAATAAATTTTGAGAGAATTGCTAATGCAGAAAATATAGAATAATTGAGAGACATAAATTATCATCATATAATATATATATACATAATACATAATAAATACCGCAATGCTTCTCTTGAGCAACTCTTATATTGAAGTTCATGATCCCTTCGTTACCAGTTCTGCTAATAATTTTTCACGTTTTCCGCGTTGGGACAATACCACTGGCACGAATCCTCCGCACACACTCTTCCAAAAAGGCCCGAATTAAAGAGAAACCTTTGGTATTATATACACATTCTACTAACAGATATCAAATAAGCCCTCATATTCAAAGTAGCCGCATAGAAAACAGAATGTCTGATGAAGAAGATGAATTCTTGTATGGTTCCGAAGCCCCAGAGTCAAAACGTCTGAAAGAAGACGTCGCAAAGGACAATAAAGAACCAGGGCCAGAACCAATGGATCAAGAAGAAGATGGTGGGCAAAAGGTAAAGGCCAACGAAGATGAAGAAGACGACGATGAGGACTCAGAATCAGACTCAGACTCCGATGTCGAGTTTGTAATCAACGCCGAGCCTGGGAAAAAGGTAGCAGCTCCAACTTCTCAAGCTCCGTATGCTAATGTTAAAGAAGACGAAAAAAAGGACGATTCCAAGGAAGATGGTACCGAAGAGGCTGCGGATGCTGACAAAACTGAATCCGGTACAGGTACAAGTGGGACTTCAGGCACAACTACCGAACGTCCTCCTGGGATCGATATTAATGCCGTCGCAGACTATGAAGGCAAGCCAATCACCCAAGTCAATCTAGAAAACTTTGAAGAAAAGCCGTGGCGGCAGCCCGGAGCAGATGTCACAGACTATTTCAACTACGGTTTTGATGAGTTCACATGGAGTGCATATTGCTCGAAGCAGGACAATCTTCGAGAAGACTTCTCCGGCCAGAAGGTGATGAGTCGAATGATGGGTGGTATGGGCGGTCCTATGCCTCCGATGGACATGAGCTCAATGTTTCCAATGCCTATGCCAGGTGCTCCTCAGGGAAGGAATAATATGCCTGCTATGGGTAATAATCAGATGGACATGAACCAAATGATGATGATGGGTATGATGCCTGGGTTCATGAATCAGGCTGGCCAGCAGCAGCCTCAGCAACAGCAGCAGCAGAGGCAATCTGCAACTCCTCAGCCTCAGAACGACTCGCATGGTGGAAATGGGCGGCAGCAGAAACGAAAATAGACAAGTATTGTACAACATATCTGTTATATTACTGTCTTTTTTTTCCTTATGTGATCTGTAATTTATAATTGATTATTATTTATAACTCGATATAGCGGTGTTTTAGTGGGAATCACGACTTTATGAAGACTGTCAAGTGAACTATTTCCTGCAATTGATCATCTGTGTAAGTTTGATTGATTTCTATACTTCAGGTATTTTTTTTTTTTTTTCTTTTTTGATCTTCGAAACCCTGTGTACCGTTTCTATACCGGGCCAACATCTATATTATAATAGAACTCGTGTGTCCTTCTTACACTAGCGCAATAAATGCTACAGTCTTTTCGGCGAACTCATGTATCATCTCTATAATTGCTCAACAAGTACATAACAATCTAAAATAAAATAAAAATAAGCTTCATATATAACTGCATACCACGTACGACATGCTCCATGCTCAAATGCTAATAATTTCTCTCTACCACGAGAAGGACTCCTCAAAGTAATCCATCCTACAAGTAGCACCCTCAAGACTGTCCCTCACTGCGGCTCGCACATCATCGTTCATTGTCCCAGGGCCACATGATAGAACTGCCAAAGACCTTTTTTCTTCCTGGCTGGCGTTCTGTACCACCTCATTGATGTTTGGAATTCCCTGGCTAATTGAAAAATTTGGGAATCTTTGCAAGTCTTCTGCCGCCTGGGTGGCATTGTCCATGTAATCAAGCTCCTTGGTGTCCTTCTCAGCGACTTCCTGCAATGTAGGGGTAGCACCAGTATCGCTGGTATCCTCATCCACAATTGAACTATTCCTCGAGCTGCTGTTACTACTGCTCTGTCCGTTTCTTTGGTTGTACCAGATCTGTACTGCAAATCGCGGGTCCTTCAACAGATGCGTAATATGGTCCTTGAACCAACTCAGTGTTCTGATATCAGAGACCACCCATATAAACTTGAAGCTGCAATCTTTGGCAATGCCTACGAGATCCTGTGCATAGGTATATGTTCCCGTGATTCCGATTCCACCAGCGAAAAACACTGCACTGTCGTATTTATGTACATGTTGCTGCGAGCCATAAGGACCGTCTATCCAAATACCTATGTCTAATGCCTGATCGTCACCGGCACTATTGCTGTTTTCTCTCAATTGATCCGCAATACGCTTTGTCATACCATCTTTGACTCTGGCAAAGCATTGTAATCGCGATGGGTCGTCAGGATGATGAATGAAAGTGAAAGGATGATTTTGCCAAAACCGGTTCTTTTGAACAAAGTGTAAAAAGCCATAGCTACCTGGGTAGAACTTCCATCGATTCGAGTACTTGATATCGATCTGGATAATGTTATCTGGGTGCAGCTTTATCGATGCCCGAGAATTAATACCAGAATATAGAATTCTTCCGACTCTGACAAGTCTTTCAAACATCCACCAGCCAAAAGCAGCATACACATATTCCACATAGTGTAATTCAACCAAGTGGCGGAACGCACCGGCCATAAAAACAGCTGCGAGTAATATATGAATACCCAAAAACAAGTCATATCTCTTACATCGTAGAATATGCATGCCCTGGAAGAAGATTATGAGGCCGGCAAAAAACGCGATGTTGCCAAAAATCCAGTACTGCTTGTGCCACATTTTGGCATATCGCATTCGGTACATGGTTTCAGACATCGTGTAAACTATACCATGAATGCACAAGTTGAACATTGTGATTCTTCCAAGCCATTTATGTAGAACATTGAACGAATCTAAGGGCCATCCAGTTAGCCACAGGAAGAAATTATTTCTTCCGGCAAACAGCCACATCAATGGCATTTGCATAGTTACAAGAACTCCAGATCTCACACCGAGGTATCTGACCAATTGGCCACTGGTAGAAGTAGGTCGTTTCATAAGGTGTTGATATTCTGGAGGCACGCAATAATAACCAACGCACAAAAATATCAAATTCTCAATCATGTAAAGCGTTAAAAACACAGTCTGAATACGAGTTGGCATATTCAATGTGAATCGTTTCCAAAATACAACTGGGTTTGAATGGTGCTTCTTCCCGGTTGGAGCCAGGAAAAACCTTTTTCTCAACCTTCTGCTGAAAGAGCCATCAAAATTCTTCAAGATGGAATGGCCCAAGATAAAGCAGAAGTTTTGGATCATGCCCCATACCATAAGTAACCCAAGTGTGGCCATCATTGCTCCTCCAAAGTAGACGGCTCGTTTTTTATTACCCTTCGTTCCGCCCAAAGCCTTTACTGCTTCCGCAGATTTGGCACGGTCAACAATAATTGCAGATTCATGGACGCCAAAACTTTTATCGGCTGCCATATTTGATGTGGCATTAGAGTGAGAAGCCACTGTAGATTTTGTAAGTTCTTCAAGGGAGTCTTGAGTCCAATGGTTGCTCTCACCATTGATATCACACTCATGTAAGAGCCTTTCTAAAGTGTTTTTCCACTGGGTTTTGGATCGAGTCTCGGAATGAGCCCTAGCACATGAAAGAACGCTCGCCATGAAAGGTTCACTCCGACAGAGGCAGGCTCGATCTGACCTCCCCTCTGGACACCCATCAAACTTGTATTCTTCTACTGTGCCCCAACAGGCCATTGCATAGGTATCTCTTGGAGCTGGCTTAGCATATGTTATGCTGGCTAATGCAAACAAACATCCTGCCACGGTCAACTTCATTTTCTATGTAGTGCTTTTGGAAAGGAAAGATTGTGAGGACAACAAAAAAAACAGAGAAAAAGATCGAATTCAAGGTCAGAATCGCTCATTTTTATAAACTCCTAAGATATATGCTGGATTTGCTATGTTTGTGCAGGAAGAAAAAAATCTGAGTAAGAAAAAAGGTGCAGTAAAAAGAAAATAAAGCTTAAAAGCAGGGTGGGTAGGTACGGTGAAAATGGAGATGTTTTACCTGCCTAGAAAGTCAGACAAACTCTGGAATTTCTAGTGGGTCTTGGATAGGGCCTAGAGCATGCAGTACAGTTACAAGGCAATGGACCCAATCAATCGTTCGGCCATCAAGCCGAGCCAATCCAAATATCTCTTTTGCCAACTGAATTACTATTCCCCATAAAAAAAGTAGCAACTTGTCCAGGTGGGGGCGATCTCTACGATATAGAGAAATATTCTTAAGAGAATGAGCCAATTTCATGCGAATACTAGTTGCTTTTGGTCTATATGCAATGTGCATGTAGGTGGAGCAGGGCATTTAGCCCTACTGAGTCCTTCCAAATTGGGAATTATCTGATCTACCACTGATGATTCTGATTGATAACTTTTGTGTTGGGCGGGCACCAGTCTCCTTGCTACCGTATTTTCTCCAGCGAGGTTTTTAGGCTGCTACTTCTATGGCCCACTATAAAATTTTAGACAGAATTAATTAAAGCTATTCTATTATATACTTAGTCTATAACTATAATAATATATACTGCGGAAGAAACTGAGCCTATACCTGGTAAGTTCTCGTCTGAATAAATCCCGCGCTGTGACGATCGACAACCATCAGATAATTTTTCTTTTTTTTTTTTTCAGACGCGGGCCCAATGCTAAAACAGGGAAGAAGTAAAAAAGGCCCAGCGACATCTCTACAATGATCCAATCAGATTAGATGGATCAACGGTTTCACAATGCTAGCCATCTTCTCCGAATTCGGCTGAAGGGGCAGTAACGAAAATAAGCTTAGGTTTTAAGATATATTGTAACGGTTCAGAGGGTAGGTTTGAAGCGTAATTAAAGGATCGGTCATCTATAATCTCCAATCTACCAAGAAAACGACTCTTCAAAGAGATCTACTCTACCGGTCGAACCCTCAAGACAATCCCCAACGGCTAATCGCACATCATCGTTCATAGCTCCAGGCCCACAAGAAATCACTGCCAAAGACCCAGCTCCCTGGGACTCCTTTGCTACGGTCTCAAATATGTTTGGGATGCCGTTATTCAAAGAAAACCTGCTGTACTGTTGTAGTCTCTCAATTGCAGTTTCGCTTGGCTCTCCATTAGATGTTTCTGGGGTTAGTTCGGTCTTTTTTTCCTCTGGCTGGAAGTCTTCGACCACCTCCTCGACAGAGGTAATTGAGCTACTGGTAGACTGCTGAGGTCTACTATGCCAGATTTGAACCTCGAACCGCTGGTCGGCTAAGAGATATGCCAGATGATCCTTGAACCAGTCCAGCGCCCTAAGGTCTGAAATAATCCAAATAAACGTAAATCTAGAATTCTTGTCGTTGCCAACCAGGTCCTGGGCATAGGTAAAAGTTCCTGTAATTCCAATCCCGCCAGCAAAAAAGAGCGCAGAATCGTATTTGTGTACTGGATGTTGACTCCCATAGGGTCCGTCAATCCACACACCAAGATCCAGCTCGCCATTGTTATCGACTAGCTTCTGTGCCATGCGCTGGGTTATGCCGTATTTCACTCTCGCGAATACCTGCAGCTTAGATGGATCGCCGGGGGCATGAATGAATGTAAACGGGTGGTTCTGCCAGAAACGATTCCGCTGTACAAAGTGTATAAATGCATAGCAACCAGGGTAAAACTTCCATCTTTTGGAATAGTCAATATCCACTCTAATAATATTGTCCGGGTATAGCGTAATTTTCGATTTTGCACCAACTCCAGACCATATGATTCGCACAAGGCGTACAAGACGTTCAAACACCCACCAGGCGAAAGTAGCGTAAACGCATTCAACGTAATGTAGTTCAGTTAGATGGCGCCACATACCAGCCAGGAATAGCGCTGCTAGCACAAAATGCAATGCCAGAAAGAAATCGTATCGCTTACATCGGAGGTAGTGCATGCCCTGGACAAAAATGATCAGCCCAGCGAAAAGCGCTATATTACCCCAGTACCAATAAGGATATGTCCAGAAGGTAGAATAGGGCTCCTCTGTATTTACACAAAAGTCTGCGGTATACAAAATGCTGTGCATGCACAAGTGGATCATGATAATCCTGCCCACCCATTTGTGCAACACATTGAAAGTATCCAGCGGCCAACCAGTAGCCCAGAGGAAAAAGTTGTTCCTGCCTGCAAAGAGCCACAAGAACGGGGTTAGAAACGAGATGATTACACCATTTCGAACAGCAACATAATGGAGCAATTGAGATGAGGTACTACCCCCGTTATATCCGTCGTTATAGCCCTCCGGAGAGTAGTGGTATCCAACACACAAAAACACAACGTTCATGATACAAAAAAATGTTAAGAATACGGATTGAGTTCTCGTTGGCAGATTCAATGAGAAAGATTTCCAATAAATTGGCTGGGAGTGGTTCTTTTTCAGCACTGGGGCAAGTAAGAATCGTTTTCTTATGGCCCTACTGGTTTTCCCGTTGAAATATCTCAAGACGAATTGTGCGGCAACAAAGCAAAAATGCGTAACCATTCCCCAGAGCATATACAGTACCAATGCTCCTAGCAGAGCAGAAGAAAAGTATTCATCAAAACGGTGGTTTGCCATGGCATTGGCCATCGCCACCTCGGTCAAGTTTTCAGCCCTTTTGTTTACTAATATGGGTCCATTATACCGTTTTGTAATACTTCCGGGTGAGGTTATTGTAGCAGAGCTTTTTTTGTTTGACGGAGATTGCATAGAATACCTCAAAGACTCTTTAGAATGCTGATGGACGTCTGCGCGTTTGCACTCCTTGATAATGCCCTTCAGCGCTTTGTCAACTCTTTTAGGACCCTCTGGAGTGCCATATTTCTCAACGCACCCTAGAAGCGATTTCATGAAGTCCTCGTCTTGGCACAGACATGTTCTGTTTGAGGAGCCCTGAGGACATGAATCAATGAGATAATTCGTCTCGATGGAGTGCCAGCAGATTCTTGCTACCGAATCTCTAGTTTTCAACCGAGAATGTTCACCTGCTACAGCAGTAATGATTAAGGTCCAGTATAATGGAAAATATGTGAATCTCATCGCCTGGTAATTCTGCGAATTATATCTCTCTCCAAAGTTTGTCAATGGGAAAATGGCCGCAGTATATATACATATATGCTCCTGGGGAAGGACCCACACCCGTGCTGACATTAGCTACTTACCGTGGATTTAGAGACATTGAAGAAAAGCCAAAAAGACTCAACCGACACATATTTACACATAGTACGTTTTAGAGATCTTTACAAAGTTGGAAACTCACTAAATGGGCCACTGCCGTGCTGATCTGTGCAAAAGCTACAGAATTATTTTTCAGTTCATGTGTTCAGTACTAAGTACACAGTAAGATAGTTTCATTGCTTTTGTTTTCTACTTCTATTTCAAATAGCTCAACTAATTCAACCATTGATCCATTTACTGATCTTCAGCTTTGCTATGAGCTACATGGGAATCCCCGCTTTGTGACAACCGTTTTTCAGACTAAATTAAAGTTTCTAGATCTATCCAAGTTGCAATTCGTGGAATTACATTGCCATACTGTGAAATCGCACATACTCCTACGATGCAAATGCTTCAACGACCTTGATTTCTTAATCATATTTGACCAACATGCCGATACTGCCCCTTACCTTTTGGTCTGTGCCTGGCATGTCCCAAGTATCAGCCTTAGCAAATGTCTCAGCTAAAGTTGATCAGAGACTGGGGACTTCGGTACTTGCATTACAGACCTACGCGCAGCCTAAGTATGTCTAAGAGCTTGCTCTGCGCGCGATGTCCATTTTGAGAATTATCTGATTTTCTACACTATTCTGGTCTTAGATCAGATCAGATCAGATCAGATAAAAACTTTTCACATATACCAATTTGGCCGATTTTTGCCGAGGTTTTCTGCCCTTTGTGTATACATTTGAGATTTTCAATGCAAACGGCAAGGACTGTCCCGAAATTTACCGTAACATACGTTATAGACGAGTCACATCTCGCGAGACTTCCAAAATGGTTTGATTCATAGTTCTCGTTGAGCAAATCTCATAGCAATGAATTTTCCTCCATGGGCCCAGCTATATACGGCTGGTATTTAATAACTGGCAGGTAGTATTATTAACACTTGGCTCTAATGGACCTGTTTTTTTTTCTTGTATCAGGGTCTGCTTGGCATAATGCTAAGCTTCTTAGAGGAAGCATTACCTGCGTGAGACGGACCCACATTGAACCTTGCAATAATGCCCTCAATGCTGAGGCTGTTCTTTGGAAAAATAATATCTAACTATTGCTTTAATGTGGCAGCTTCGATGATCCTACGGATCTATACTGTTGGGCCGGTCCGAATTCTTTATGCTAAGTACTTTGGGATAGTTTGGGACATGCAAGTTTTCAGTATATGCAAGGATCGACTGTCTTAACCCGTACGCCCAGATCAAAAAAAAAAATCAAATAGATCCAATCAGATTAGATCCCAGATATCCCAGATTAGTGTTGGTATTTCGTTTTATTAGTGCTACAAAAAAAAATAATAATTATGTTACTCATCAACCTTTTTCATAACCAAATCTGTCCAGGGATTGCGAGATGGTGCCTTGCCAATAACTTGGGTTAGCATCTGAATCCACTGCTGCTTGATGTCTGCGCTATCGGCATAAAAGTCTATAATCTCGTTATTGCCAAAGCGAATTCGGAAACCCTCGTCAACAAACATAAATGCCTCTTCCTGTTCTGCAAAGGCAGATTTTCGGCGATTTTTCCCTACTTGAACGGTGGGCTTTGTCAATGTACTCTTGTCATCAATTACACGGACTGCTTTCGAAAGATTGATGGTTGCTCGGGCTTTTCCAGAACTTTCGCTATAGGCCGTTAACATCGTACCTTCGAGTTTGAAATACCGCCTTCTCCAGTATTTACAATCACCACCCAGCTGAGACAAGCAACCCTCTATTAACATTGGCTCGTGCTTCCTTGCTTCTCGCAATTCATCTAATGCCTCCTTGATAGACTTTGGCAATGTTTCTCGTTTGCTAGCTCGAGGAATATACATCATTTGCACTTGAAGCTTGCCAATCTTGTACGGCTGTTGTTTAGTTCGATTAGGCCCTCTAGCCCATTCATTGAAACATGGAATTTCAAACGTTGCTGGTCGACCATATACTTCTTTTTCATATTGGCTGAATGCAATGTAAGATCGCCCAAAAGATCCATCATTGGCAATCAAAGCCTCCCATGGATCCTTTTTGATTTCTTGCAAGGATGGAGCTGGTTGTAATTGTGCCGGAGTGGGCGGATTTGGCTGTGCTTGTTTCTTTTTTGGTCCCCCGAAGAACTTTGAGAGTCCATGACGCTGTTTGCTTTCATTCTTAGAAGCTTGCTGTGATTGCAGCGATGGCACCGGTTGAACAGGCTTCCGTGGGGTAGCAGCAGGTTTGGTATATTTGGCCTTTACAGTGAGAATAAATTCCAGCTCATCTCCAACTGTGAGTTCAAACTCCTGATCCAAAAATGCAGTCTTTTTCAACGGCTTATGCTGTGTGGTAATACAATGAATACCATTATCCAGTGTCAAATTAAACTTGGCCTTTTTGTCATCAACTCCAGGTAATTCAATGTCTTTGACAGAAACAACTCGAACAAACAGCCGTCCCTTGTCAGTATTTGGCAAGTCATGGTCATGACCAGTTTTTTGTGCATGCTGCAACTGATCTGAAGTGATTTTAGGGATATCATCGGTATACTTTGAAGGAACTGGAGGCATTGGCTCAGGTTCTTCTTGAATGACTTTTTTGACAGGACCCGATACTTTACGCTTTTGATATTCACTAGTTCTTCGACCACTCGCAACAACCATGCTATCATTTTCACGCAGAGTGTACCCACGTTTTTGAGTAGTCCAGATTTTATCAATCTCATCATCCAAATCTCCAAATAATGACCCTTCTTCATTGGTATCGTCGTAAGACAATTGTAACAACGGTACCGGCACACGGTTCACCTCTCTGGAGATATGTTGGTCCACTTCAGACTGTTTTGGACTGCTCTTCTTTTTCTTGCTACCAGTGCTGGAAGATCGACGAGAAGATGATATTCTTCGAACATCCATTGGGGTCAGACTTGGTCTAGTCTTAAGTCTGGATCCAGATGCTCTTATTGTTTGCGGGCCAGCCGGTTCTTCCTGTTGTTGATCTTCCTCCTCATCTTCATCTTCTGGTTCGTGCTCTTGTTCTTGTCCCTGTTCCTGGCTTTCAGTAACATTTCCACGACTCAATTCATCAGTGAGCAAGGACTTTTCGTTAGTCCCGAATTGTGGATCTCGCAAGGAAAAGTCGCCATGGTTATCAAACGACGAGAACTCGGATGCAAAATCGTTAGCAACCGATGGAATATTGAGCTCTTCTTCCTGACCGCGATACAAAGGTGTCCACTCATTGTTGCTCATTTGTGGCGATAACCCTCGTTCTGCTTTGATAGGACTATCGAAGCTGTTTGGACTTGTGTTGTGATCCAGACTAGGAACTGGAGATTCGTGAGCTTCCTGTTTGATATAGGGTTCAGGTGCGAGTGATTGTTGTGATTGAGGTTGTTGCTGCGATGATTCCAACTGTGATAATGACTGAGAGCTATTATATTGCTCTGCTCTAGTATCTCGGGTATAATTGTTACTGCGATCACTGTCATCTATCGGTTCTTGCTTGATTGTCACTTGCTGGAAGTCCTCGCTCATCAACGGGGTGGTTTTTTGGAATTCAGGCAAACCAGTAAAGACAGAGCTCTCGTCTGCGGGTTCTTGCTTGATCACTGGCATAGGAGGAGTCGGAGGTCGATTCTTTGACAGTGAAGGGGATGGAACACTTGGAACAGGAATTGAAGGTGGCGTAGCATGTCTTTGCTGCTGCGGTCGTTGTTGCTGCTCGC
This sequence comes from Blastobotrys attinorum, assembly GCA_030564265.1. Classification (NCBI taxonomy): domain Eukaryota; kingdom Fungi; phylum Ascomycota; class Dipodascomycetes; order Dipodascales; family Trichomonascaceae; genus Blastobotrys; species Blastobotrys attinorum. Next base: position 91,564 of record JAJLUM010000016.1, read on the forward strand.
TTTCCGGGGCTGGAGAAGGTGATCCCCTGAATCCACGGTATGGGATGTGAGGTACTTCTTCAGAAGGCTGTTCATAATAGAGATGTGGTGAGATTTTTCTAGCACTTGGTCGATGGATCACGGTGCCAGACCTTTCCAGTCCATCATCATCGTCACCCAATGGTTCATCTTCATTGAAATTAATATCACCAATGTCGAGTTGGTCCAGCTGTTTCTGAAGGTCCTGTTCAGTACCGCCGGCCGTTTCTTCGCTCTGTCCAATGCTTGGATCAGTTCCTCCAACCTTTGCACCCGGCGCTTTATCGCCATGATCAGAATCAGTAAGAGGGAAGTCAATTGGTTGTTTCTGGGAATCTTCGGTTATACCTCGAGCAATTGGCTCTTGCTTAGACAATTCATCGGACTCTTGTGACTTGGACACTGCTACCGCTTTTGGTGGCACAGCTTGCTGTGATTCTAGATCTGCTAGTGATGCATTATCAGCTTCAGTTTCTTGTACAGATTGAGCGTTATCGAGATTGCCATTCTGTTGTGGTTCTCTTGTTTCCCAGTTTGGTACGGCTCCGGTGGGAAGCTGCTTTTCAAGCTCTTGCTGCGGCTCTTGGTTTTCCTCGGTATCGGTCTCAGATTCAGACTCAGACTCCGGCTCTTCTGCAATTTTCTGAATTGACCTTCTCCTTGATCCTTGCTCCAAAGCGGCATCCAGAGATCGTCGTCGCTGCGACATGGTTCGTCGCGGCTCGCCAGTAGAGTCAGCAGCAGCAGCAGCAGTAGAAGCATCAAGCTCCGGTTTTGTTGCTGTTGAAGGGAAATGTCTTGTTTCAACTTTTCTTTCGTAATCCAAGAGAGAAACTTTTCTAGACAACTCAGGTACGCCTAGATCTTGCATATCGGCCTCACTTGGCAATGGCCGCGGATCTGTTAAGCTTATGGTAGGTTGCTCATCATCCTCTTCATCATACTCTGATTCTGAATCAGGAGGGGCACCTGGGAAATTTACTGGAAGATCTTTGTCCTCTTCTTCTTCTTCTTCTTCGTCGTCCTCTTCCTCCTTGTCAGGTTGCGATGGCTGTGGTATCTGTGGTAGTGGCCTGCTGTGTACACGGGTTGGAGCAGGTTTAGAGTTTGGATCGATAGTCGGAATATATGCATTTTCTTTTTCTTCTTCTTCTTCTTCTTCTTCTTCCTCTTCTTCTTCACCATCCTCAGACCTCGTTTCTGACTCAAAACTAGGAGAGGTACTCAAATCAGGAGTCACCGACTCGTACTGGATAACTTGAGCTGAATTGTTGAAAGTGACCACTTTTTTCAGCCTTGAGGGTGTCAATTGAGATTCGGCATTGCTATATTGACGAGGTCCATGAAGACGACTCAAAGAGCCATTTCTTACGATGCTGGGGGATCTGTTTAACTCGTTTTCCAAGTTACGCGATGTCGGTAGAGCTGGAGATGGCACATTTCCTTGGCTACCCTCATTTCGTACCTCTTCAGAAGACGAAGAAGGACTTATGTGAGTACGGTCAGACTGCACGAAGATATTGTTTTCGAAAATGCGACTGTTACGGTTTGCACTTGGGCTGTTGGGGCTCCTCGGGCTGCCTCTAAATGGAGCTTGAGGCGTTGGTGGAGATGAATCCTTCTTTTCCATGTCGGACCAAAAGTTTCGCATACTTTGGGTTTTAGAACCGATTGTAGCGTTAACTTTATCTTTTTTAACCATTTCTAGACCGGGAGAAGTTAGTTAACAGGTTTATTTAGTTGTTATTCGTTGACTTACCAGGAGAAGACTCTTCCGGGTTAGATTTGTTAATTCTCAGAGGACGAACCTCGTTTTTGGTGTCTGACATTGCGTTTGTGATGTATACTAGGTCGTTTCTGTCAGTTTGTTTCCTGCAGTCTCGGGTTTATGTCTCCTTTATATATATATCAAAGCAGTCTAGTAAATATAATAAGAATAAAGACAACTTTAGAGATGTGGTACTTGATATCGGGTTGTTCAAATTAAGCGCCAGAAAAAAAAAGAGAGAGAGAGATGAACACCAGTACAAACAATCTTACGGCTCAGGAAATAAAAACGAGTGAAAAAAAAAATGTGCCTATATAGTCGTAGATATCTCAGAATATAGAACCAAAATATCGAAATATCAGATATCACTAGTGTAGTAAAGAAAGGAATGTCGAACGGGAGAAAAAGGAGACGAGGCGTTTATTTAAGGGTTAAAACGCCGTTATGCCTTTTTTCGCTTGAAAACTGCTGTGGGTGAGTGAGCGTGTGTGTTTTCGCGTACAAGCGCTGCAGCTAAAAAAAAAACACAGATATTAATTGTTTATGCTTCTGGGAGATCGTTGTTATGGCAACGGGCAGACGATCGCCACGGAGACCTTCCCAATCTAGTTAACTAACGGCTTTCGCGGTCGTTTCAGGTTTCTCATTGGGTTGGAAAAAAGGTTCTACGCTTTCCACTAGACTGGTACTAGTGTTTGAGAGACGGTGAGGAAAAGGACCAAAGAAAATCGTAGATTCCCAGATCCAACGGTAGATGGAGACGATGAGGATGAGATGAGAGATCCTAGGAGTATGGTGGTAGCTCTGTGGTTTTCATACACTCTGTCGTGGGTTCTGAGTGAAACCATATTGTTTGTTTATGTCTCGGGTTTGTTTTGATTATGTTAGGGTCAACTAAGGTAGCTTTTTAACATCCTTGCACCATTGTTTGGACAGTGTGAGCTCTTTTTCTGATATATTGGTTGGCTACTGCGCGAGTTTCCCCTTATAATTAGCAGTTATATGCAAGTGTATGCATGAAATTTTGTCTCGGTGCGTAGGTGTTGGTTTTTGTCCCGCATAACTACGAGTGAGGTAAGATCAGATGGTGATCTCAGTCTGTAATGGATAAACGGTGTAGTAAGGAAGAGCGCACCTTCTAAGGAACTAGTGGTGTGTGTTCTACGATGAGAGAAAAAGTAGTACTACGATGAGGAAAAAAAATGCTACAAGGAAAACTAGTACTACAACACAGTAAACCCTATTCGAAATGCTACCAAAGCCTGTAATCCAATAATTTGCCCTTCTCAATCATTAAATGCAGTCACAGAAGCCGACTTTGACACATTATTATTAAATGCTCACGTTGACCATGTGCAAAACAATAAACAATTGGCTAGCGAGATCGGCCAAGGATGCAGTGTTTACATCTCCGCAGCTGATATTAAAAATTAAAGAAAGAGCGCAAAATAGTGGTGAATGAGTTAATTTGAATCTCAAAATAGAATTGGTATATGTTCAAGATGTAGATTATGATTTTATCATCGAGTTCTTTTGTTTTAGATCGATCTTTCATGGGTCATTAGATCGAGCCTACAGTTCTACCGTCAAAAGCTCTTGCATCATGGCGTATATTATTGGTACTTTGTCCAGAGCAGAACCGGAAATGCAAGGTGGATGGATGTAAAGGGTACCTACATGAAAGGAGGATATATCCCGTGTTTACGGGCGTATACGGTAAGGTATTTGTCCATGTTTTGCACTGCATTATACTGGATTCTCTATGACAACGACCTGTACTTTTGATCGATAGAGAAAGCTGATTTAGACAGGGATAGGGAAATATTGGAAGACGGGCAACGTTCGATCTCCAACGACAGCTGGAACATTGCTTATGTATACCGAAGCCGATAATTTCATATATGCGGTATGAGTTTTGTTCTGAACGACCTTTGTAATCACCATATAATAGTAAGCTCGATTTTTCATCGTAAGTTTGATCATCGGCATGGGATACGTCTGTTCTGTTTCAAAGACTATTACGAAATATGTGTACAGAAAAACTCTTAGATATCACAGCCCAATAAATTAGATTATAAAGCTATTAAAATGTCTTTATTTTGCTATTTTTACGTTATATTCATTATCTTATGAGCATGGATAACAATGCTGCACTGTTCCAGTAGAGATGTATCTATTAGGTAATTGAATCAGATAGCCTCACCCTTCTCATATCACCTACAACTAAAAATATGGGATACCATATAAAATATAGCTACGTGAAACTAAATTATGTCGCTATTCTTGCGAATTTAGTCAAAAGTGCTAGTGTCAGGTCACAATATCGAATTAGGAATATGTCTAAATCAGACATCACGTGACCCTCTCGGCCGCCCGACGCTGAACAGATCTTATATGATTTGCGCTCTTATTTCGGAAAATTTGCCCCATTGGCCTAATGGTTAAGGCGTCCGCCTCCTAAACTTTCTGTTTTGTAAGCGGAAGAGTTGTCAGTTCGAGTCCGACATGGGGTGCTTTTTATTCTTTTTGCATAATTTCTTCGCTCTTCTGAGTGAAATTTTTTTTTTTCCCCTAAAATTATAATATAGTTCAATTGAGATGTTAAATAAAAGTAAATTTTTGTTGTCTTATGGTGCTGCTGGTAAGGAAATTGTCGGACAAATTAAACTCTATTCTCGTTGTAGCCCATATTGAGTCTGCCATCAACGACATTCAAGCATTGAAATCTGATACTGGCCCTTCCACACTTATCAACCAATTTTGGGATTATTTTCTAATCAGATTAAATCCTAGGAGCACATGTGGTTCCCATGAGTCTAAATTCCAGTAGTGGGAGTAGCATTTCCGCATATGTGACATCACATCCAACGATAGTCCATTTCTAATGCGCATTTACCAAAGCCCAATTACTATTAGCTATTCTAAATTTTCTCTAATCCATTTTAATTGCGCACTATATATCCGATATTCTGATCTCATTCCTCAGCGGGGACGCTGTAGGAGCCCCTTGCCTTGAATAACCGTCAATTCTCAGGTGCCTCCGCAGGATTTGATTGGCCATATAGGTCCCTCTGTAGACCTTAAAATAGTTATCTAGACGATACCGGACTTCAGGGTCTCGAATGTTATAACCAACTGGGCGAAAGTCAATCACAGATTCTTCAGGTTCACAGTTCTCACCGTCATCATCGTGATCATTCGCCATGGAAATTAAGACTGCATCGCTCAGGCCCCCTGAAGCAGTCGTTTCAAGTGTAAGGTTTTCAGAATCTCTACCAAACATGCTAGAGTTTTCTCCATCCTTATCAGAATTGTTAAAACCATGATTCGGAAGTTCACTGTTAGCGCCGCGATAAGTGAATGTACCACCATGATCGTATGCCTCACTTTCCTCATAACCATTGTATTCATAGTTGTCATATTCCTCTTCATCATCGTCGCTACTACTCCCGCTACTACTTTCGATAGCCGGCGTCATAGATAATCCTGGTTGTAGTGGTTCACCTGCATTTCCACGGCCTGAGCTATGCCGGGTGTTTCCCATAAGCCGCTCTGTCTCATAGATTTGAGTTCCTGCCGATGCTTGATGGTTATCGATACCAAAGCAGCCTCCTAGCCTACTACAGAACGGCATCAAGGTAGAGAATAATAATTATAAATAAACTGAAATAGAGTACAGAAGAAATCTTTATAGGACGTTAAACAAATGTTTGTTAATACTTCAATTCCTGCACTATCCGAACTAAATTAATTTCTAGTTCCCGTCCACATCGGTCCAGTGTTATTACTCGATTGAGAAAGTGCAAAGTACACTATCCACTTAGCAGTCATTAGATCTTTCCCTCTAGAACTCAAACGTGAGCCAGCCTGGCCATGCAAGCTCGTCTCTAGCCACTACTCGAAGTCGTTCCAAGAGAAACCGCTCTATTTTGCCCACGTTTCGCAAGACGGGGCCATTGCCCTCTTGGTCCCCAATTTCAGATTCAATTTTAACATCTTTGATGATATCAATTCGATCTTGACCCAATTGGGTGACTGCATCACCTTCTTTATCCACATCACAGATAAAACTAAAATGTATTCGTCTTGATATGTACGTCAAGACCGCCATAGCACGGATTTCGAGCCCAGTCAGAGTTAGCTTTAATGGTAGTGTTACAAAACTTGGCGAGGGGTAATTTAGTAGCAGAGTAGCACTAACTCCAACTTTCATGTCCCCAGAATAGGCCACTTCGAGAAAAAACTGGGTATCGTCTTCTCTGCCATGCGGTTTTGATGTGCGCTGTTCATAATCTCTTGGTGATTCCTCTTGCGGTCTTTGATGTGGATGCGGACGTGTTCGCGGCAGTGGTAATGGATCTGCTGGAGTAGCAGTAGCAGTAGCAGTTGTATTATTGGCTTGGAACCCGTGAAGGTTCTGCAGCGATGCATATAATGGCGATCTAATCGCGAATAAATTAGAGGGGAGTGGATGGAAATAATGCAACCCACCATTCGGAGTCAATGGCGGTGAGGTATGTTCCTGCTCTGTAACCGGTTCTTCCTGTTCTGGAGGCTCTGTAGTGTATGATGGGAGCGACATGGATTCACTGTCTCGTCTGGTGTACTCGACATTTGGAGGATCAGGTGAAGGAGTACGTGAATAGGTTGCTTGTTCGTTGGGATCAAACAGTTCTTGTGGAGCTTGGTCAGCACGCTCGTCACTGTCATCGTTATCGTCTTCTTCTTCGTAGAATTCTGGGAAAGGATCAGAGATATGCTTGATGGTGACTTCTGGAGCAACTGTGCCCAAGCTGAAGGACGATACCGACAAAGCCTTGATATACGGGGGTAGCGGGAGCTCCTTAAATTTTTTGTCCAGAAATTCTCTTATATGCTCTGAGATGTTTGCTTCATCTTCGAGAAGCCTGTTCCAGTCAATTTCCAAGGACATTGGAACTTGAGTTTGGAGGGTTTTGTGTAGCGTAGTGAAAGCGTGGTTTTCGCAAAGTGGTAGTTGCGTGGGAGCGGAGCAGGATATTCCAGATTCAGAAGTATCATTCATTTTCTCGCTACACACCACTTAGACAGCTAGATAAGAGAGTGGTAAGAATATTCATTTTGGAGCAGTTCTCCGGTTCAAATTCTAAAAATGGATTTCTTATGCTGTATACAATAACGGGCTTTCCTCTCGGCATCACCAGAACTAGCTGAAAGCGTAGTCACTGCAGTATTGAAAGGCACACGGGTTTGAATCTACTTAGGCCAGGTGTGATTGAGAATCATTTGAAACTAATTCTAGCAAGGCCCTTATAGTCCTCTGGTATAGAGCTCACACTATCAGCATGGTTAGTACTGAACACACTATGAACTCTTACCCCATTACGTGCGGCTCAAGCCTCGATGCCTATTTACCCGGCTGCGAAAAAAATTTAGCGTGCGCACCGAACACACACACATACACAAACATACGCAAGTAGTAAAAATTTTTCAAGTATCGCACCAAAATTTCTCTTTTTTCCCTCTTTTTTCTTCTTCCCCTTTCATCCAACTTTGGTTATTTTAAAAACACTCAAAGCAAACATAAATTACAATGGGTTTCTCTGATCTTTCTACTCCAGCTGGTAAGTCATAGAATTTTTTTTCCAGTACTTCGCAGTTGCACTAACATCTTTTTAAGGTCTCCAACAACTCGACAAGTTCCTTGTTGAAAAGTCTTACATTGAAGGGTATGTCCAATCGACTTTCCGTATCAGAATTTCCAAATTTCTCGTTTCTGCAACTGATTTCTCGAGTTTCTCGTTTCCCAGCTTTAGTTGATCAATTGCTAACTTAAACAGTGCTGAACCATCTCAAGCTGACGTCGTTGTCTACAAGGCTGTCGGATCTGCTCCAGACTCTGAAAAGTACGCCAATGCCGCTCGATGGTACGCCCACGTGACCTCCTACGAATCCAAGTTCGACTCCTTGCCAGGTGACAAGACCGCTTCCGCCTCTTCTTTCGGTCCAGAATCCAAGGAAGCTGGTGACGACGAAGATGATGAGGATGTCGACCTCTTCGGATCTGACGACGAAGAAGAAGACGCCGAAGCTGAACGAGTCAAGCAAGAACGATTGGAAGCTTACCGAGCTAAGAAGGCTGCTAAGGGCCCAGGTCCAGTTGCCAAGTCCATTGTTACTTTGGATGTCAAGCCATGGGATGACGAAACCGACTTGGATGCCATGCTCAATGGTGTCAAGGCCATCGAAATGGACGGTCTTGTCTGGGGTGGTCACCAATTCGTTGCCATTGGTTTCGGTATCAAGAAGTTGCAAATCAACTGTGTCGTTGAAGATGCCAAGGTCTCCATGGATGATCTCCAAGAAGAGATTGAAGGATTGGAAGACGAAGTCCAAAGTGTCGACGTCCAAGCCATGTCAAAGCTCTAAGCAGTTTGAGGCTTGTTATTCTTTTCTTTTCCAAAACATTCCAAAACAACAAAATGTCATGTAATTCATGTAGTAGCAATCTTTTAATATTATAGTAAAAATTGCCTAGTAAATCTGCTGATTTTTTTTTTTGGAAAGCCGCACTTGAGCCGCACTTCCGAGCTAGTATGGTAAGCAGCTTTCCAGTCGCCGTTAATATGAACTCCAGGATGTATAGTACATGAAATCACTAGTTGGCAATCATTGAATACTCAATTTATTTGACACTGTTGAATTGCTATAGTAGAAGTTCATACTTTACAGTAATACATATTTCATTATTACTAATGGTGGTCGTCAACTAGGGTACTCCGACGCGATAGGGAAAAAAAAAAAAAAATTCCATCACCAAAATTTTTTTTCCCCTACTGTTATTACAAACCTCATATAACAGCATATACATACAGAAAAATAACCAAATGCCCCCAAAAAGGAGAAGCAAGAAGAAGGAGCAACCAGTGGAAGAGGTAAGTCATATCACATAGAATAAGCGAGATGCTAATTATTATTACTAGGCACCCGACGATGGGTTCAATGAGCTTCTTCAGCCTGAATATAAGGGCAAAGCATTGACTGACCCAATCAACACAGCAGAAGTATGTCCATCATATGCAGTAAAAAGAAATCAAGACTAACTCTCAATTCTAAGGATAAATGGAACTTGCTTCCAGCATTTCTAAAAGTTAAAGGTTTGGTAAAACAGCATCTGGATTCCTTCAACTACTTCATAGAAACAGATCTGAAAAAGATTGTTCGTGCAAACGAAAAGATCGTATCAGATGTAGATCCCGAATTTTATCTTAAGTATCGAGACATCAAAGTTGAATGGCCCCGGAGAAAAGATGCAAACAGTTTGGATCCAAACATCACCCCTCATGAGTGTCGGCTACGAGACCTGACGTATGCTGCCCCGATCGTAGTAGATGTAGAATACACCAGAGGTAAGAGAATCATTCTCAAACGAGGACTCGAAATCGGTCGTATGCCCATAATGTTGAGGAGTTCTCGATGCGTTTTGACCGGTAAGGGCGAAGCTGAAATGGCTAAGATGGATGAGTGTCCTTTGGATCCCGGTGGATACTTCATCGTCAACGGTACAGAAAAAGTTATTCTTGTGCAAGAGCAATTGAGTAAGAACCGTATCATCGTAGAAGCCGACGAAAAGAAAAACATTGTACAAGCATCTGTCACAAGTTCCACGCATGAAAGAAAATCTAAAACATACGTACTGACCAAAAATGGCCGAATCTACTTAAAGCACAATTCAGTCAGTGAGGAGATTCCTATTGTGCTAATTTTGAAAGCCGCTGGCCTAGTCACTGACCACGAGATTGTTCAACTGGTTTGTGGCTCTAACCCAGTATATCAAGAACTGTTTGCTGTAAACTTTGAGGAGTACAACAAACTGGGGCTTTCGACGCAAAAACAAGCACTAGAATATCTTGGATCTAAAGTGAAGACCATGAGACGATTCAATGCACCCAAGCTATCACAGCTGCAAGAGGGTGTCGAGGCATTGGCTACCACAATCATTGCCCATATCAGTGTTAACGATCTTGATTTCCGAGAAAAAGCACTCTATATCGCAATCATGACCCGGCGAGTAGTCATGGCCATGCACAATCCTAAGATGGTTGACGATAGAGACTACGTCGGTAACAAACGACTAGAGTTGGCTGGTCAGCTTATGTCGCTATTGTTCGAAGATTTGTTCAAAAAATTTAACAGTGATTTCAAGGCCAACATCGACAAGGTGTTGAAGAAGCCCAACAAAACCGCTGAATTCGATGCATTGATGAGTATACATATTCATTCTGGAAACATTACAAATGGTATGAACAGAGCCATTTCCACAGGGAACTGGTCTCTAAAACGGTTCAAAATGGAAAGGGCTGGTGTAACCCATGTGCTCAGTCGGTTGAGTTACATCAGTGCTTTGGGGATGATGACACGGATCTCATCACAATTCGAAAAATCTCGTAAAGTTTCTGGGCCCCGTGCCCTACAGCCCTCTCAATTCGGTATGCTGTGTACATCAGATACTCCAGAAGGTGAGGCATGTGGACTTGTGAAGAATCTCGCATTGATGACCCATATTACCACAGATGTCGAAGAGAATCCAATCAGGAAGGCCTGCTTGGTTCTCGGTGCTGAGGATATCTCAATCATTGGTGGCCACGAACTACATTCTCAGGGCACCTATGGTGTCTATCTCAATGGTACTTTGATCGGCATTACCAGGTTCCCAACAAAGTTCGTCAGCTCCTTTAGAACCCTAAGAAGATCTGGCAAGGTATCTGAATTCATCAGTATATACTGTAACCATCACCACAGTGCAGTTCATATTGCGACTGATGGTGGAAGAATCTGTCGTCCGCTGATTATTGTCAGAGACGGTCAGCCTCTAGTCAAGGAGGAGCATATCCGGCAACTTCTAGATGGCAAGCTTGAGTTTGACGACTTTCTGAGGCTGGGATTGGTAGAGTACCTTGATTGTAACGAAGAGAATGATTCATACATCGCTCTTTATGAGGAAAACATTACTCAGGATACGACACACTTGGAAATCGAGGTGTTTACAGTACTAGGTGCAGTGGCCGGCTTGATCCCGTATCCTCACCATAACCAATCTCCTCGTAACACATACCAATGCGCTATGGGTAAGCAAGCCATTGGAGCAATTGCATATAATCAACTAGACCGAATCGATACGCTGTTATATTTGATGGTGTATCCTCAACAGCCCATGGTCAAGACCAGGACGATCGAATTGATCGACTACGATAAGCTACCAGCAGGTCAGAATGCTGTGGTGGCAGTAATGAGTTATTCTGGTTACGATATCGAAGATGCTTTGGTTCTCAATAAGTCATCTATAGATCGAGGGTTTGGGCGTTGTCAAGTTTTGAAAAAGAACACCACTGTGTTGAAGCGCTATTCCAATCAGACAAGCGATCGATTAGACGGTATCATCACAGAGCCTTATATCGACAAGAACGATGATAAATCAACAGATGAGAAACCAGAGGCCAAAATGCGACCAATTTTCGCCCATCAGTCTTTAGGCATCGATGGGCTTGCAGAGGTTGGGGCTACTGTTGAGACTGGTCAAGTGTATATTAATAAGGCGGTCCCTCAAAATGCTGGCGAAGATCTGCTGTCTGCAGAACACTCGTCTTCGACCGAATACAGACCAACCCCAATTAAGTACAAAAACCCCGTGGAGAGTATCATCGATAAGGTGATGATTTCCTCCTCCGAATCAGACCAGAACCTGATCAAGGTGCTACTGCGGCAGACTCGTCGACCAGAGCTGGGTGACAAATTCTCATCGCGTCACGGACAGAAGGGTGTTTGTGGTATCATTGTCCAACAAGAGGACTTACCGTTCAACGACGATGGTATTTCGCCGGATATTATCATGAATCCTCATGGTTTCCCGTCACGTATGACCGTCGGTAAGATGATTGAACTGATTTCGGGCAAGGCTGGTGTTTTGAACGGTAGTCTTGAGTATGGTACCTGCTTTGGTGGCTCTGATCTGGAAGAGATGTCCAAGATCTTGGTTGATAAGGGCTTCTCATATTCCGGGAAGGATATGCTGTACTCTGGTATCACTGGTGAGTGCCTTCAGGCTTACATCTTCTTTGGACCTATTTATTATCAGAAATTGAAGCATATGGTAATGGACAAGATGCACGCACGGCCACGGGGTCCAAAGGCAGTGCTCACTCGACAGCCTACTGAGGGTAGATCTCGGGATGGTGGGTTGCGATTAGGAGAGATGGAACGAGATTGTGTAATTGCGTTTGGAGCTTCTCAATTGCTGCTTGAGCGGCTGATGCTGTCTTCTGATGCATTCGATGTTGATATCTGTCAGTCCTGTGGGTTGATGGGATACAATGGGTGGTGCACTTCATGCAAGACTACTGAGCAGGTAGTCAAGATGACCATTCCGTATGCTGCTAAGTTGTTGTTCCAGGAGCTGATGGCGATGAATATTGCTCCTCGGTTGAAGCTTGGTGATGTTTTCGAATAGTCTTCTTAAAAATATCCGTGTACATAATACTAAAATTGAACAATCAGAAATTTGTTTTGAATAAAATATCAGAATTATATTGAAAAATCAAAGTAGTATACCATAGATAACAAACCAGCTTCGGATATGTCTTCGGCCTGTCTAACGTCGTCGGAGCAGTAGTAAGTCCACGAAGCGCACGCAGCGAGAAAGAAAAATTTCCAAATACAACACCAAAAAATTTCACCAATTTCACCATTAAGCCAGAAATCACCCACATGAACCAATTCTCCTCGCTACTGCGTTCTTCACGACTGGCCTCTTTGAGCAAACCGCTCAGGGTCGACTCTAGCATCAGTAATAAGAAGAAAATTCCTGTCCAGCAAGTTCTGGAAACCACACCCGCATCATTCCACCGCCGAGATTGGGGACTCAAGGCCCCAATCCCATCTAAGCATAAATCACTATATGTAAACGTTTCGGCATTGGATTCTATGGAGGGCCTCGCCCAATACGAAGCAGGCTCTGGATTTTTGCGAAAGCTCCAGAGATTCCGAGAAATGGGCCAGCCAATCCAGCTGTGGGACCAGGGCAAAAACAAACGTCATTCATACTTTGAGGCCAACTCGAGAGGTAAAAAATCTTTAGCAACAATGAATCTCGAGGCAAGGAACGAATTGATCAACAAGGCTTCTAAAAAACGGCAGGAATTCTCCAGTTTCCTGTCGAGTAAGTCGGATTCTGTGAATGTGCTGCGAACCAAAGCCGATAAGAGCAAGTTTGCAGAGGAGTTTTGCAATTTGGAACCCATTTCGTTCCAGCAACTGGACAATTTACCTCACAGAACAAGCATTGGGTTAAACTACGGTTTGAAGGGTGCTTTGCATAATACTCCTCAAGGTGTGCTGACTCATAAGCTGGTAAAGGGGCGACAGGTGATGGTACAGTCGAAGGAGGCTCCTGCCATTGGTGGGTTTGTGTGTGATTCGTCGTTACGAAAGTCTAATGAGAAGTTGAGTAACACACACAACTACTATGTTCAACGTGTGGAGTCAGACAACACGGGGGCCATCAAGATCAAGGCTGTTCGTCATGACAACAAGCCGGACAGTTTTACACGTTATGTGAGGTAGTCGATTTGCTAGGTGGACAATGAGCCAGTTGTTTATATCTCAAAAGGGAATATTGTGCGAGCTTGAGCTAAATTGAAACAAATAATTAAAAAAAAAAAGAAGTATTGTAAATAAATATATATATAAATGCTATGCAAACTATGTTGATGAATCCGGTCGAGCTGAAGCCTATGGTCCAATGAGCACTGCTCACGCATGGTCCAACGAGCTTACTACTGCTTACGCTTGATACAATGACCCTCACCACTGCTTACACCCACAGTCAAACAGCCATTCAGTATCTGAAAGCTTACGCCTCGACTTATGGTCCAGTCCAGACTACTCAGGAAACAACAACCGATAGTCTATATTCAACGTCTTCAACATTTGCTCCATCCCAAACTCATTTTGCTCATCATCATCATCACCATCTTTGCTCTCGTACCGCCCATTGGTCAGGCTGTACTCTTCCTTGAGCCGCTCGTACTCCTCTCGCTGTTCCTCGCTAAGCTGATCCAGATCCAGCTTCTCATCCTCGGCCTGAGCCTCAGCGTCTTCTTTCAACCTCCTTTTGTACTCTTCGATACCACCCATTGCCTCAATCTTCTGGCGCGATTCATTCAATAAATAGTTGGCCGCACCTTGGGCGGCACTCCTCCAACCAGAGATGAGCTTTTCCAGCTTATCTGAATCACCCTCTGCCTCGTATTTCCCAGCCCGCCGAGCCAAATCTACCAGGCGCTTCCAGTTGCGGATTTCACGATCCAGTTTATCATTCTGCTTCTTGAGGTCTCTCGCCAACAGCGGAGAGCTCACATAGCGTCGTTGGTCTTTCTTACTACTACTGCTGCGGCTCTCAAGGACACTAGAGCTCGAGCCGGCAGAAGAGGAAGAGGACGCAGACGACGGCGGCACTGCTAAACTAGTACTATTGTTACTATTCTCAGATATTGTACTTGCCGGAATCGATGCTAGTGGAGACGAGTTCTTGGTCAATTCTCTATTCACTGGAGTGCCAGCGCCACTTTTGCCAGGTGATGGGGGAGAAAGCGTAGGGATGGGACGATCTTGCAAGGACGGAGTACGTCTTCCTTGGGCACCAGATCTTGTGGGCGTAGAGAAAGAGCGGTTCTTTATGGGTGTTATGCTTTCTTGGTCGCTACTAGTTGGAGACGATGGCTCTAAGCGCCTTCGTTTTGATATCTGGAGAGAGCCTTGATTAACTGGCGGTAGCGGAGTTCCTGCTGGTGGGGATTTCACCGGCGATTTTGCAGGCGGAGATGATGATAACGGACTTTGATCTTTATCCATAGCGTTGTGTGAGTATTTTATTAATCTATTGGTGTGAGATGTAATATATGGCAATTGGTGATGTTGAGACGCGGTCGCGTAGTAAGAGTTTTTGTCTAGTGGTGTAAAAAAGCTTTAAAGGCTTACGCAGAACGGGCACGGACTGAGATATACCCGGCGTCGGGGTATATTCCAGTACAGCAGGAAAAAAAAAAAAAAAAGATCAAAATTTTTTGGATCAAAGCCGCTCTTGGATCTGGTACTACATTTTCAAACCACACTTAACAGCATAGCCATGGGGAAAGTCGCAAAGGCCACCAAGAAGTTCCAAAAGACTGGTCTGAAACGTACAATTGATCAGCGTCGTAAGGTGCAAAAGCATAACCAGAAGATCACCCAAGGCAAGAACCATAAGAAGTCCAAGCCGAATGACGACTCCACTGCCCAGAAGAAAGATAATGGCGAAGTGTTCGAAGATATGTCAGTAGAGGAGTTCATGAATGGTGGGAGTGAACTGATGGAGCCGAGCCAAACCAAGGAGAACAAGCGTCATAAGCAGAAGAAGGAAAAGGAGCAGCACAAGGTCGATTTGGACAAGCTTGCAGAGAACGATCCAGAGTTTTACAAGTATCTAAAGAGTAATGACCCGGGGCTTCTAGACTTTAACCCTGAAAGTGACCAAGAGGAGGAGGAAGATGATGATGAAGAAGAAGAAGAAGCTGTTGACGAAAACGACGCAGATGAAGAAGAAGACGAAGACGTCAGCATGGCTCAAGATGCCGATGAAGATGCAGACCAGACTGAGGTCACAATGAAAGACGTCAAAGCATGGAAAAAACATCTCCAAGAGCATTCTCTCACAACACTCAAAAAGGTGCTGAAGGCTTTCACTGCTGCAGTTCAATATAGCGAGGACAATGACGTCTCCAAGTTCAAATACTCCGTCACAAGCCCAGACGTTTTCAACGCCCTTCTGGTCTCTACTCTCAGTTTGGCCCCAGAAGTAGTCAAGCATCATGCTCCTCTAAATAAGGAGCACATGCCTACCTCTAACAAAAAGCTGAAAACTCTCACACCTGCTCTGCGGTCTTACGCCACCTCATTGACCACCCTTTTGAAGGGCAGCCATGATGCATCCACCTGCCAATTGATCCTGAAATCTGCTCACGAGACCCTACCCTATTTCCTGACCTTTAGAAAGGTAGTAAAGAATCTTGTCAACACGGTCGCAGACATTTTTGCCTCCACCACCGAAGACGAGACCCGGCTAGCAGCCTTTTCATTCCTCAAAAGTGCCGCAGCAACATACCCCAAGAGTCTTTTGGAGCTCATCCTGAAGGCTACTTACGGCGGTATTGTCAAGACCAGTCGAAAAACCAACATTCACACAATGCCGGCAATCAATATGCAGAAGAACTTGTCTGCCACACTCTACGAAATCGACTCAAACATCTCTTATCAGAATGGATTCCAGTTTATCCGACAGCTCGCTGTGCATTTGCGGTCCAGTATCGTCAACAAGACTGCTGAGTCGTATAAACAAGTGTACAACTGGCAGTTTATGCATTCGTTAGACTTCTGGTCCCGAGTCTTGTGTGCTCAATGCGACCAGTCTAAAGAAAGTTTGAGAGGCAAGGCTTCTCCTCTTCGAGAACTGATCCATCCTCTGGTTCAGGTAACACTAGGTGCGGCTCGGCTGATCCCAACCCCGCAGTACTTCCCACTACGGTTCTACTTGACTAGAAGTCTCATCCGGCTTTCTCAGCAGACTGGAGTGTATATTCCTCTGGTACCA
Source organism: Blastobotrys attinorum (assembly GCA_030564265.1). Taxonomy (NCBI): domain Eukaryota; kingdom Fungi; phylum Ascomycota; class Dipodascomycetes; order Dipodascales; family Trichomonascaceae; genus Blastobotrys; species Blastobotrys attinorum. The sequence continues at coordinate 108,012 of JAJLUM010000016.1, forward strand.
ATTTTGACTGAGATTTTGACATCCACCACTATCACCAAAAGTCCCAAGCCTAGTACCGCTCCTCCATTGGATTTCGAACATAATATCCGGGCTGGTACGTCATACTTGAACACTAGAGTGTATCAGGATGGGGTGTGTGACCAGTTTATTGAGCTCATGTCTGAGTTTTATGCCCTGCATTGCAAGAGTGTCGCGTTCCCTGAGTTGTGCATTCCTGTGGTCATTTCTCTGAAACGGTTTACTAAGCGAAGTAAGAACGTCAAATTCAACAAGCAGCTGCAGCAATTGGTGGACCGGTTGGAGCAGAATTCCAAGTTCATTGAAACTGAACGTGAGAAGGCCGACTTTGGTCCTACTAATAAAGAAAAGGTAAATAGCTTTTTGAAGGATCAGGACTGGGCCGAGACTCCTTTGGGCAAGTATGTCATTGTGCATAGACAGGTGCGTGAGGAGCGTGCTCGCATTTTGCGGGAGAGTTTGGAGGATGATAAAGTAAAGGAGAAGCAAGATGAGATGGATCTGGATGACTTGAGCGATGGGCCAGAGGAGGAGGACGACGAGGATGAAGAAGAAGATTCTGAGTAAATGTATATATCTATATCTGTGTATTTTATGTCCGTACTTCATAATAAGTATTTCTAATTGCGAGCTTCTGTTCTCAGCCATTGAGGATTTGTTGGAAGTGTTTTAAATAAGTAGAAAGACAGGAATATCAAGGCTACCGTTCTTCAGTTGAGCAGTTAAGCCCGGATGGTTTGAACTAACGGCATGGTAGAATAGACGACAGATCATAGTGATCATCTCTACTTCGGTCTCGCAGTTATTCCGCGATATGACTGGATACTTTAAGGTTCTGGAAAAATGTCTCTTGAAATCACTTATATTTTGAGCTGTCATATACTGTATTTTTGTTGAGTATTTCTCAATGGAAGCCGCACGGGCCAAAATTTTCAGCCGCACATGTCCCAGCATGGTTTGATCTCAATTTTTTTTTTTTTTTCGAAAAATTCAAATTCTTAATCAATACCACAAAAGAACTATGCATAGATCACGGGTCCCACTTAGGACATGTTTAGCACCCCGTAATCTCATCACCGCTCCTAGGTTAGCAAGAACCTATGCTAGAGCTTCCACAGATGCAATACAAAATTTGTACTCCCGCTGCCAATGTTGCGGATCACCTTTCCACGAATCCGGGAACATAAAAGAACCGGGTCATCGCATTTTGAAGCAGCTCAAGCAAACAGGCTCCATAAAGAAGATCAAAAACTCTTCATTTGATGAGCTTTTCAACTCGCTCAGTGAGGAAAAGAAAAAATTCCTTCAGCAAGAAACATTAGAGACTAGTGATGTCGACACGGAGCCATCGAAGATCCAGTGGACCACTAGTACAGCCGACTCAATAGCCAAATCTGAGGCTGATCTCCACAGAAAACACAAGCAAAACGATATGAACTTGATGTGCAAAAGGTGCTTTAATATAAGTAATGGCAGCCACAAATCTGAAGAAATCTCACTACCCACCATGTCTCGAGACGAACTGCTGGACAGCATCCCGCAAGATGCGACAATTGTCCATGTCATCAATGCATTAGACTTCCCTGCATCACTATACCGACCCATTTCGAACCGGAAGAATGTGTTTTATGTGATTAATAAAGTTGATCTTATATCAGGGCGCAAGAAAAGCATAAATTTTGAGCGTGCACTTCCTTATTTCCAACAGGAGGTAGCTCGTAGCCTGAGTGTCTCTCCAGATAAGGTCATGGTAGTAAGTGCGAGAAAAGGTTGGGGGTTAGAGAAGCTGTATAATTCAATAGGACCAGAGTCTTATTTGTTTGGGTACACAAATTCTGGCAAAACACACTTAGCCCTGGAGATGGCACGGCTGTTTAAGGGCTCCACCCCAGTTGGGCATCGGCCACAAAGGCAGCTGTCAAGAACTGCATATCCTTGGATGACACAGTCCCCTTTCACCTATGAACTTTCTGACAAAAAGCTTCTCACTGATTTGCCTTCAATTCCCGAGCAGAAAAGTATTTGGCACATTCTCAAACCAGAGCTCCGAAAATCTGTTGTAGAGGGTCGAGAGTTATTCAAAGAGCCAGGTGCTTACAAGGCGTTCAAGCCTGTGGTATTGAGTAAACCGAATCACATTCTCAGCTTGGGTGGTCTGGTTACTATTAAACGTTCCAATCCGGAATTACATCTCATTACCTGGGTCATTGCCGGTGCAGCAGGGCAAACTGCTCGAGTTTTCTCATCAATGGATAAGATTGCTCACTGGAGTTCTATGGAGAAGGATAGCTTACCATTAGAGCAGCAAAAGATGTGTGATCAGTTCTACCATTTTCCTGAGCATGCTGGTCAATATGGAGGTTCCACAGGTACCACTAAGGAGTTTACCTTTGGTGCGGCTGGACTGACTTTGGCTATTAGAGGGCTTGGTATAGTTCATATGCATTTTTACGGTAAGATACCTGAGGGTGGTGATCGAGTGCAGGTGGAAGTTATGAAGGGCATAAGCATTGAAAAGCGCTCGAATGTTCTTCCGTTTCTGAGGAGCACTACTGGAAAGAAAGCCCCCGAGCTTAAAGATGAACGGCTACAGGAGCACAGAATGGGGATCAAAAAGGTTAGATATGAGCGGCGGAATGTTGGAAAAGCAGCGAGCCGGACCAAAGAGAGCATTTCCCAGGTTCTGAGTAGGCAAGATCAGTAGATCAGTAGACTTGTAAATATGATATTATATGTGTATAGTAGTGGTTTGCAATTGTGTACCCTAGGCAGAACCGAGAGACTAGCAAGAGAAATATCCAGCTTATCAGCTTGACTCCCGAAAACATCATTCCAATTGACTATCAAAACATGATTCTAATTGACTCCCAAACCTGATACTAATTGCCAGCCTAGTCTTTCCCACCTCGTGGCCGGTTTCTCTGTCTCTCAGTTCCTGGTACCTTTTCCTAATGCCCCGATTGTACAGGATCAGCCCTTGCGGCTGACTTGGCCCCCCACTTTTTTTTCTTCAGTGGGGTCAAGTTTAGTCATGATCGTGCCTTGACCCGACCCACACAATTAGTACCTCGAAGCCGTTTAAGCCTTGCCAAATAGTTTGTGAAAAGCTATAAGCAGGACTCTCAATCCCGCAGCTTATATCAGAATGTCGAAACGTACTCGAACTGTGGCTTGTGACGGATGCAGAACGAGAAAAATCAAATGCGACGGCGGTGTGCCCTGTGGATCATGCTCCACTATCGAGATAAGCTGCACCCACAATATTCCTAGGCTGAAAAAGGGCCCCAAGAGAAGACGCAAGGACACTGCAATGGAGCTTCTGAAAGCCCAAAATGGAACTGGGGTGCAGCCAGACAAACCTGGAAACGATGCCCACTACATAACTAACTGCATTGGCACTAGTGCCGGATCATCACAATACCAAAATGGGCAGTGGACAAATTACCCAAGGGCCATGATCAGACAGCTTGTGAACGAATATTTTGCCAGTCATCACCTCATGGTCGAGATCCTGGACAGACAGCAAATACTCGGATATCTGGATCATGCCTCCAAGAAATCCCATCAGTGTGTGGTCCTAGCTATGGCAGCCTACCAAAAGCTTGTCAACGAGCCGGATAGTGCTGAAAATGGAAGCGGAAATGAGTTAGACGAGAAGTCACAGATTATTGAGGGGCTGCTCAACGAAGCTCTCTGTGCTCATACCGCCAGCATGGCCACAGAGTGTATATCTCTTACCCAGATGTTTGGAGCTTTTTTCATTTATACAGTCTACTTCAATAGACAGAAATTCCCTATCTCATTTGTGTACCTGCGCGAGACTTTGACAATAGCACAGATTCTTCGAATAGACCAGGAGTCGAGTTATTCACTCTTAAGCGCAAGAGACCGTGAGCATTATCGTCTAATCTATTTTGCTCTTCTCACCACAGAGCGAGGAGTATGCTTATTGACTCGATTCCCTCTGACTCTTTCTAATCACTCAGTAGCATTCCCGGAATACAGCACAAGGAGCAACATCATTACTCTTGCCAGGCTCTTTGTCGTTGTCGACGAATATGTATCACTGACCCGTCCTGGCCAGGGGGCCAGTTGGCCCGATACTGGGCCAACTTTCAAGCGTCTTAGTGACCAGTTAGATCAAGTGAAAGAGCTGGGGAAAGCACTTCCAGAGGAGGTTCATCGTGCTAACTTTCTAATCTCAACAGAGTGGATTCGGCTTCTGCTTTACAAATCGTTTAGAAGCTCCTACTCTGCAATGTCCCAGGCATCCTTGCTGGATACCATATCAGAGAGTATATCGACTCTGGGCCAGGAGATGGCCAAGATTTCGCTGAAGGTCCATGGTGTGGGGATGGCCATGAAGCTCTCTGATGTATTAACTGCCATGGCGGACACTTACGACATCTACAACATCCACGAGCAGATTAAGGCATCAGAGAATAATATTGGCGAGAGGATTCACGAGCTCCTCGAGCTGATTCAAAGGTTCAAAGATGGCAATTCTGGCGGAGCCCTGTTTCACGCAAATGCGCACCCGCAGCTTGAAACATCATTATTTGAGATTATAGGAGACTTTTTCGAGAACTTCCAGTTTCCAACGCTGGAGTTGGAAACAGAGCCCGAGGCTAATGGTGGGCTCTATGAGACGACATGAACTAACCAACGATACGTTAAAATAAGAAAAAGGGAAAAGGGAACAAGCGATGAAGATGGCGTAAGCCATAAAGATCAGATATTAAGATTTACGAAATAATGGCCCATTAGTTCTTCCCTAACACCCCCAGTGACTTCTAAAATTATTGCCTATTAGCTCTTTCCTACTACTCCCAGTGAATTGTTCAGATCACTAGTACCTATTTGTATATAGCTCTAAAAGACGCAATCACTAAGCGCTTGCTAAAAAGTCAACCTGCGGCTCTTGTTGAGCCTCACACACCACGCCCCACTGGGAGAATCCTCCTCCAAATTTACACCACTCCACCATTCCAACTAGTCCTCTAACAACCTCACGAATGACACACCTCCAATGTCAACGCTGTAGGCTGCCTCTATTACCACACGACTCCATAACCGATATATCTAATGCACAGTTCAATCTACTAACCAACAAGCCCCGTAGTGGTGACGCCCCGCGAACCCCGACTCGTGCACCGTCATCACGATTGCCACCGGTCTCTGAGGATGGCAAGAAGAAAGATGGTGATCAAACCCCAGTGACAATACAGGCCCCCAATTTTGGGATGCCTAACCAGTACTCCAGCCCTGGGGAATCGTTTGTGATGCTCACAGAGTCGCTGATGGCTGGTGCTCCTGCGAATACCAACGGAAGAGCTCCTCCAAACACTACGACAACCCCCACAAAGACGCACGACCAAGGTAATACCAGCACAAACAAGAACTATTCGATTTCGAATCGGCTAGACACACTTGAGTCGCTTTTCGAAACGTTGTCCGCAAAGAGCGATATCGACTACCCTGTCTGCAATGACTGCGCTGAGCTGATCCGGGAGGGTCTCAAGGCTAAATACGAAGAGTCGTGCAACGAACGGGATATGTATATCAGCTTTTTGAACAAGCTCAAAGACCAGCCAGGGGCAGGTTCCGAAGAGGTAGAGGAGCTGTCAAAGGAGATCGAAAGCTTGGAGCAGGATAACCAATCTGCTCTAAAGGAGCTGAAAGAAGCAGAGCAGGAGAGGGAACAGATGGAGAAGGAGCTCGCACAGCTGCAGATAGATTCCCAAGAACTGCAAAAGGAAGAGGACGAATTCTACAAGAAACAGAACCAGTTTGCACTCTCGCTGGCGGAGTACGCTAACGAAAAAGACCGGCTCGAAGCAGTCTACGAGAACAATGCGAGCCGCCTCCAACAGCTCCAGAAGGTTAATGTGTATAATGACGTATTCTGTATAGGGCACGATGGCCACTTTGGGACCATCAATGGGCTGCGGCTGGGGAGACTAAGAGACAAGAAAGTAGAGTGGTCCGAGATCAATGCCGCATGGGGTCAGACCCTGCTTCTAATGGCGACAGTGATCCAAAAGCTCAACTTTAAGCTAGTTGGATACCGACTGCGACCGCTGGGCAGTGTCTCCCGTATTGAGAAGCTTGAGTCTGACCCCAAAGTGGGTGGTGGAGCTAATTCCAGCTCAGGATCGAAATCGGTGAGTTTAGAACTGTATTCGTCTGGCGATTATACTTTTGAGCGGCTTTTGAACCGCAAGAAGCTCGATTCAGCTATGGTAGCGTTCTTGGTGGTTCTGAAACAAGTCGGGCAGCATGTGGAGAGCTTGGACCAGTCGCTGAAGCTGCCATATGTGATCGAGGACGACAAAATTGGCGGCCACTCTATTCGGCTGTCTATAAACACGACGTATGAGTCGTGGACCAATGCTTGCAAATATGTCTTGACTAATGCCAAGTGGATTTTGGCCTATGCCAGCACTAGGGCTGACAAATGAAGGGTCGGAGATAAGCCAAGTCCGTTTTAGTAAGCGGGCCGAGGCGTCGAGCATCTCTCTGTCTATATAAAGATATATACACAGTGCTTTTACCAGGAAGCGAGAGTACCCCAGATTTTACAATGAGTGGGAATATTCTGGTGATTGGTCAAGGCGAATTAGGCACTCCCGTTCTGGAAAGCCTGAGTGGGACTAAAAGAGACCACAATACTCGGATTTCGGTCATGTTAAGGCCAAGTAACACTGTGGAACGCAGGCAGCGGGTTCAACGTCTACTCGATCACCAAAACGTTGATTCAGTAGTAGACGGAGATATATCCGCGGATTCTGTTGAAAGCCTCGCTGAGAAATTTGCTCTGTTCGACACTGTGATAGTCTGTGTGGGATTTGCGGCCGGTGGGGACACTCAAATAAACGTCACGAAAGCGGTCCTCCAAGCCAAAGTGAGCAGATATATCCCGTGGCAGTTTGGTGTAGACTACGATACTATCGGGAAAGGCTCTTCTCAAGATCTATTTGATGCCCAGCTGGAGGTGCGCAATCTTCTTCGCAGCCAGAACACCACCAGATGGGTCATTGTGTCGACTGGCATGTTCACCAATTTTGTCTTCCTCCCTGCATTTGGGGTTGTCGATGTTGAAAAGAGAACGTTCCAGGCTCTGGGCAGCTGGGATACTCGAGTGACAGTTACGACAGCCGATGATATTGGCAAACTGACTGCCGAGATAGTTTATCGAGACTTGTTTGACAATAAGCCGATTTTTGTCGGTGGAGACTGTGTAAGCTATCGGCAGCTTGCTGATATTGTTGAGGAAGTGGTTGGGGAGCCTTTTGAAAGGACCCTACTGACTGTTGACCGAGCTAAACAGCTTCTAGCAGAAGACCCAGACAATGTTGGCTATAAGTATAGTATTGTTTTTGGCGAGGGGATTGGGGTATCGTGGGAGATGAGTAGCACATGGAACTACCGGCAGAACATTGCGGTTATGTCGGCGAAAGAGTTTGCGCAGAGAAATCTCAAGCCACGTTAATTTTTGGCGTTTGGTAAGTGCGGTTTCAGGTGACTTATATAGTTTGTGATAAGATACAAAATTCTTCTATTTCAATCTTGGGTCTCTGAAGAAGGATGCGATAAGTTATTAGACTTGGCCACGCGGAGAGTTGCTCATGTATTAGGGGCCTCTTGATTAATCTATGATTTCATATTTCATCTTTTGTACTATATTTGTTCTCCAACAATTATTATTATATATCAGTTTTCTGTGAGATGCGACTGCTTCTAGTCTTTTTCAGACCACAGAGCCGCACGCCGCATCACGTGATCTATGCCGCACACGCACAAATCTTCGCCCGCTTTTGATCGCTCCATCATTTACACATCAATTACATATCACAAATCAATCCACATACGACGAAACAGCAGAAATACATGCTAGTGACGAAAAGAAGTACGTAGATCTATCACCCCATAGGAAACAAGTCTAACAAACTAAACAGACGGCGAGAAGCAGTGCTGGAGCACTGAGAAAGTAAGTGGCAAAAGAAAAGAAAAGAAAAAAAAAAAAAAAAAAAAAAAAAAAAAAAGATACACCCGTTGCTCTGGTAACAGACCCTTACTAACCTAACCTCATTGTAGATCTCAAGCCGCTTGGAGAAACTGGTATTCAAATTGGATGACAGGTTTATAAAGCCCAATGATGTAGTCTCAACCGTAGAAGAGGGCCTCTACACCGGGGTCAGCACATTCGAAGTCGACAATCTAATAGCAGAAACTGCTGCGTACATGACGACAATTCATCCAGATTACTCCATATTGGCTGCCAGAGTCGCAATTACTGCATTACATAAAACCACAAGCCCAAAATTCTCTGAAACAGTCAAAATGCTGTATGATATATATGACGAGTTCACCGGAGAACATAGGCCAATGGTCTCCAAAGAGCTCTACGAGGTCGCCCAGGAGCATGCTGACATCTTGGATGGGGCCATCGACTACTCCAAAGACCTGGACTATAACTATTTTGGGTTTAAAACTTTAGAAAAAGCTTACCTGCTGAGAATAAACGGCAAACTAGCTGAACGGCCGCAGCATATGATTATGAGAGTGGCGATTGGGATCCATGGGACAGACCTCGAGCATGCTCTAGAAACATACCATCTCATGTCGAGAAAGTATTTCACCCATGCCTCGCCGACCTTATTTAATGCTGGTACTCCAGATCCGCAAATGTCTTCCTGTTTCCTAGTGGCCATGAAAGAGGACTCCATAGACGGTATTTATGATACTCTCAAGACGTGTGCCATGATCTCAAAAACAGCCGGAGGTATTGGGCTGCATGTGCACAATATTCGAGCTGCAGGGTCCAAAATCTCTGGCAACAATGGTAGATCCAATGGGCTCGTCCCCATGCTCCGTGTATTCAACAATACTGCTAGATATGTAGATCAAGGTGGGAACAAACGCCCAGGGGCGTTTGCTGTATACCTAGAGCCCTGGCATGCCGACATATTTGAGTTTCTGGAGCTAAGGAAAAACCATGGTAAAGAAGAGGTGCGTGCGAGGGATCTATTCTATGCCCTGTGGGTTCCTGATCTGTTTATGGAAAAAGTGGAAAAGAACGAATATTGGTGTCTGTTTTGCCCCAAAGATGCCCCGGGGCTTGACGATGTTTATGGCGATGAGTTTGTCAAGCTGTACACTAAATATGAAGCTCTTGGTAGAGCTAGACGCAAAGTGAAGGCCCAGAAGTTGTGGTATGCTATTTTGGAGGCCCAAACAGAAACTGGCACACCGTATATTTTGTATAAGGACGCGTGTAATCGCAAATCCAACCAGAAAAACCTTGGCATAATTAAGTCGTCAAATCTTTGCACAGAAATTGTAGAGTACTCGGCACCAGACGAGACGGCAGTGTGCAACTTGGCCTCGGTGGCCCTGCCATCGTTTGTCAAGATTAGCGAATCGTCGAGCTGGTATGACTTCTCTAAGCTCCATGCCACAGTGAAGGTCATTGTTCGTAACTTGAATCGCATCATTGATGTCAACCAATACCCCGTAAAAGAGGCCGCACGGTCGAATATGCGACACAGACCGATTGCTGTTGGTGTACAGGGACTTGCAGATACGTTTATTATGCTGAGACTACCGTTTGATAGCGATCAGGCACGCAAGCTGAACGTCCAAATTTTCGAAACCATATACCACGCTTCAGTGGATGCCTCGATCGAACTGGCTAAAGAAAATGGGACCTATGAGACCTTCCCGGGCTCACCGGCGTCCAAGGGTCAATTACAGTTTGACCTGTGGGGTGTCACACCCACAAAGCTTTGGAACTGGAGCCATTTGAAGCATAGGCTGGCGAGATATGGAATGCGCAACTCACTATTGGTGGCCCCCATGCCTACTGCGTCCACTTCGCAGATTCTAGGTTTCAACGAGTGCTTTGAGCCTTTCACGTCTAACATTTACTCGCGGCGAGTGTTGTCCGGTGAGTTCCAGGTTGTAAATCCGTACATGCTCAAAGACCTCGTAGAGCTTGGCATTTGGAGCGACAGCCTCAAGCACAGGATCATTGCCGACAATGGGTCAATCCAGAATGTTGACAGCATACCCCAGGACATTAAAGACCTGTACAGAACGGTGTGGGAGATCTCTCAGCGGTCAGTGATCGACATGGCTGCTGATCGGGCGCCTTTCATTGACCAGTCGCAAAGTATGAATATCCACCTGAAAAGCTGCACCATGGGGAAACTCACTAGCATGCATTTCTACGGATGGAAAAAAGGGCTGAAGACAGGTATGTACTACCTTCGCACCCAAGCAGCATCTGCGCCAATCCAGTTCACCGTGGATAAACAACTTGCCGCTGCTCAGTCAGTAGGAGGGTCGTTACAGAAAGGCTCCTTGGATAGCAGTGAAAGATCCTCAGTGCTTCGTAAGCGGACATATATCGAGGCTGTAGGCGCCGTCAGCTCAGATGAAAGCGTGTCGACTACACCCAGTGTAGAGGATGCTGGTCCCGATACCCATACAGACGTCGACGACGATGAGAATGGTGATCTTGAGCCGCATGCGGCGAACGGTGAGCCGCACAACCCTTCCAAGAAGCAGGACATTTATGATGACAAGCCAGTTGCAGTGTGTACTCCTAGCACTCGAGATGACTGCGAAGCTTGTTCTGGATAGTCCAGGCATATTTGATTTTTAACTGCTCTTCCCTCTATCTCTATCTCTATCTCTATCTCTACTCACGCACGACAAAAAATAAAATAATGCCTGTATTATATAGTTGCACAATTATTAATGAACATTCTCCTCTTCAGCCAGATTCCACTCGGTGATTGGTCTTTATTCTACTAATGGGAAGTCGCTTTTCCCGTAGCAACTTTGCACTTTTTATCTGCCCGTAATACTGCGCAAAACCGCTGGCTTCTCTCCCACACGCAGGCACCTCTCAGGTGTGCCTTATTTTGGAACAAGTGGGTCTCTGGTCACAGATCGGATGGACCGGTCTCAGCTTTTGACCCCTCGAAAAAATAACCTTTTTTTATCAGACCCACTAAATTTAGACTACTTGCTGAAATTTAGACTACTAGCTGAAATTTAGACCACTAGCTGGTAAAGTCTAGGACAGTATCAACACAACAGCTACTAGTAACCATTGTCTATTTAGAGTCATTAGTAACCATTGTCTATTTATAGAGGAGTGTTAGCCCTAGACTATCACAAAGTCCAAAAAATAATGGATAGTAGATATAGAGATGAGGAGGAAGGTGCAGCAGGGTCTGAGCCAGTCGGACGGGCTGTCGAGCTCAATACATTGCTCAGCGAACCAGATCATGACGAACAAAGCCAAGATGATGACGAACAAGACGATGAAAATAGCAGACTAGGATACAACGACTTTAAAACCAAAAAGAGAACTGCATGGAGAGTCCTCTTAGACGGCCCTCTACAGTTGAAAGAGCCCCATGTAACAATGATATACCCCAAACTGCAGAACCTGCCTAGAAGGATTAAAAATGCAATGCCCCATCCAAAGGCACTATTCATTGGCTCACTGATAGTGTGGGGGCTACTATTTTACAATGCGGCATCTTCATCAATTCTGGCTACGCCATCTCTAGACGGTGACCCAGTAGAGCTGCTATCATGCACTGGTACTCCCTGGCGTGGTAAAAACGCTAAATGTGGCACTAATGCGTCCCATTGCCTCCAGCCAGAGGGCAAAATATTGAAATTCAAATGCCCTGCAGACTGTAGAAAAGAATCGTGGACTTACTCTGGCACTCCAGTGGGTGATTTCGAGTCTATCTACAGACCCTATGTGATCGGATCGCACAATACGTATCGCTCAGACTCGTACATCTGTGGTGCCGCTGTGCACCACGGGTCCATTAGTGATCGAACTGGTGGGTGTGGAGCTATCAAGTTCAACGGCCAGCAGTCTAGTTTTCTGTCAAAATCTCAGAATGGCATCGAGAGCTTAGCTTTCGACTCGCAATTTCCCCAGAGCTTCTCTTTTTTAGATACTAGTGAATGGTCTTGCCACGGCTGTACAGATCTCCGGTGGTTTATCATCATCATGAACGTGCTCTTCTCGGCGGTGTTGGGCTACCTGGTGTCCGATGCTGGGGCATTCTTCTGGCCCCAGTTCCTGGTCGGCTTCTGGACAGTTTTGCTAGCATCAAACCCACCAATAGGGTCGGGCAAAAATGTCGACATGGTGGTGGCCGAGCTAGTCTCATTGGGCTTCCGCCGGTTCTTGCCCAGTCTATTTGTCGCATATGTAATATATATTACTGCGGTAAAACCGCAGCTCAATGGTCTGGAAGCGAACTTCTCGAGAGCCATTTTGTGGGTTGGGGGCTACTGGATTGGCATTCTGGAGAACTTTGTGTTTGGAGCCCTGCCTCTGGACCGACTGACAGTGCATGATCTTAATGCCCAGCCGGGAGCTTGGTTGGCCCTAATCATACTTTCTGTCACCATTCTGCTTATTGCTATTGGCCAGGCGTTCATAATCTGGAGATGCGGCAAGTTCAAGCCGTACATATTACTGTACTTGGGGATGGGTTTTGGTCTAGTAGTACTATCAATGATCCCCAACCAGACGTTGCGAGTGCATCACTATATCTTGGCCCTGATATTCTTGCCGGGTACGGCGTTCAAGACGACTCCAAGTCTCTTTTACCAAGGGCTCTTGGTGGGGCTTTTCGTATCTGGGGTGTCTCGATGGGGGTACGATTCTATTATCCAAACCTATGACCAGCTGCGGCGAGGTGCTCCTACACTTCTTGGAGGCATTCCGTCTCTTCTGGAGCCCGAGTTTGGAGAGGAAATCAAGATCAAATGGGACAAGCTAGTAAATAACTCGGATACTGGGTGGAACCAATTCTCGCTGATTATTAACGACATTGAGCAGTACAGAGGGCAAGCCACAGAGTTCTCGTTGACCGAGTGGATCAAGTCCATTGCTCCTCTAACCCCAGCGAGGTACTATATACGGCTGGCTTATGCCAGAGGAGGCAAAACTGGGGACTTCACGCATGCTGGAATAGTAGATACGATACAGAGGAATTGGACCGCACCGAAGCCGGGGGCGGCGTGATGAAGGTGTAGCGATTAGTTATACAGTACAGTACACCCTATTTATAGAAAACACAGATGGCAAATGTCTAATCGTTATATCCAACATTGGGAACCTTTCCCTCAGCATAGCTTACGATCCACCATAAAAGTAGTTAGGTCCAGTGACCTCCCGATCACCAGCCGCACGCTTACCTAAACAAGAGAATAATCCCGCCCGCACGTGCCTATCAGCTATCAGCTATCAGTCCCTCAGCCTCCACTTTCTTAAACCTCGATCTCTTCTCACTCCAACATTCCTTTGATCAAAGGGAGAAAAAAAAAAAACACGACACGAAACATATGAAAGCCTCGTTGATATTGCCTTTCCTGGGGCTGGCCCACAGTTTGTCCTTGAATGGCCTTATCGGAAATCCTCAACGGATTCTGCAGGAGACCCCCCAAGGTGATTTTGAATCTCCACACAGAGAGGCCCCATTCCACGATACTTGCCCAAGAGACCCTCCATTGTCATGCTCCATGGATCACTCGAGTGTGTCTGCAGACTCCTGTTGCTACGAGGCCACCAACGGTGTGTTCCTGCTAGCTCAACTGTGGGATTACCAGCCTGCGATTGGTGCCAACGATACCTTCACTCTGCACGGCCTCTGGTGCGACAAATGTGAAGGTGGATTCAACCAATACTGCCACTCTGGGTGGACAATTCAGAGTGCCAAATCAGCTCTAGAAAGCACCGAGTCCCACGAGTTACTTGCTGAGATGGATGAAGTGTGGCTCGGGCTAGGAGGAGATAACGAGCATTTATGGAATCACGAGTTCAATAAACACGGCACATGCATGGCCACAGTTAATCCGCATTGTTATAGTAGTGAAGCTTCAAAATACCAATACGTGACTGATTTCTTCCAGACGTCTATGGAACTGTGGCGAGAATTACCGACCTACCAGTGGTTGCGAGAAGCTGGGCTTGAGCCCTCAGAAGAAAACGGCATCCAAGTCAGCGAAGCTGAATATGTACTTGCGTCCAAGCTTGGGGTCGAAGGATCGGTCGCTCTTATGTGTGACCGGCACAATGCTCTTTCCCAGGTTTACTACTATTTTGGCCTGAAGGGATCAGTTGCTTCTGGGCTATTTGTACCAAGAAAGGGGGTATCTAGAAGTAGTTGTAGAGATGGATTCAAGTGGTTACCAAAAGGTTCTTCTGGCGGTGGTGGAGGAAAGCGACCTCCAGGAGGTGGTAAAAAGGGCAAAAAGGGCTATCTCAAGCCGTCAGACCAACCGGGTTGTATCATTACCAACGGCCACTGGTACACCTCTGGCACCTGTGCGACATTTAGAGTACGTGATGCGCAATTCGGTGGTGTCGAATTGCTCTCTTCCAAAGGACCGTGTGATGTGAAAGACGGCTATTTGGTCTGTGGGCGAAATGTTGAACCAGGACAGTTTACTACCGAGAATGATGGGAAAGAGGATGTCATTGTATACGGCGGTGAAAAATTCTGGTCTGCAGATGAGGTACCACAAGGCATTAAACAAGTTGCTATTCGGCCGGGTGGTGATGGTGAAGAGAAATTCCAATTGAAGTTTGTAAGCAAATGAGGCTCAAGCCTGGGGGTTAAACAGTAGTAGAAGAAATATAGTCATATGCAAGTACATTAGATATACATATACAAGTACACTAGATATACAAATAGAAACTAAAGTCAGCCAATTTTGCGAGACATTTCCGGAAGAGCCAAGAGCATGCCACAAACAAAATAGGCCAAATCCTACCACTCGCCAATAATGCATGCCTGGAAGAGTCAATGAATAAATAATAAATTAATAATTAGAATAATACAACTGCGAATGGTACCTTATACAATTCTGCCCGCTTACCCTCTGCGACTTCGACTATTCAGTTCCGCTGTCTTCTCCCGCATCAACGCAATTCTTCTATTAGCTTCTCTTAGCCGATTTCGCAGCCGAATAGCCGATACAACAGCCCAGGCAGTCCCTCTGAAGGATGCTCTTGGTCGCCCAAAGTCGTTGTTGTTGTTTTGGCGGTAAAGGTGGTCGCGGTCGCGGTTATGAATACGCGTATTGTTGCTATTCAAGGCGTTCCGGAAGGGAAGACGGTCCCTTATATGATGGTTATGTCCATAAAGGATCTGTTTTTTGTTTGGGGATATTATACGATAGGCAGATTCCTCGTCGTGGATATCTATCACGCCCATCTGTTGGAGTAGCGAAAGCCGCGTCTTAGATACTGTGTGGAATGTTTTTAAATGCTCCTGCTGGTAGTGGTATAGAAAAGCCAGGTCATTACGCTGAGCTCTCAGCCGGTCATTGGAATAAGTTAGGATTTCCTGTGCGATTAATTGATTCTGAGCAGAGTCCAATTGCTCTTTCATAGTCTCATTCTGTCTTTGCAGTTCTGCGAGTTGCCTCTGTAGCTGCAAATCGGATTGTTGTTTGCTATTGAGTTCTAGCCGCAGGGACTTGTTTTCAGACACCAGACTCTGGGTTATGTCAAACTCGGCGTCCATTGTGAAGGGGTCAAAGAATTTGGTGCTTTCGGAGGGATCACCGCCAGTTCCAGTGCCATTAGCATTAGCATTGGCCCTTCCATTCACACTGAAACCAGCACGGTCAACGGATTCTACAGATTCGGAGATAGACTCATTGTCATCATCCACTTTGAATCGGCCATCGTCATCTCTTTTGGGCGTTTGGAGACGAGGCGGATAGTGAGTGGTCGACGTAGGTCGACCATGCATATGCACTTCGGTCTGAGGAAGAGGCTGCATGTGCGGCTCACGATCCAGAGTTTCAAGTTTGTTTTGGATTGGGTCTTGTGTATTAAGTTCGCTCTGATTTTTGGGATTTGCGGCTTTTTTGGTTTCATTGTTCTGGACCTCGGGCCTCAGTGGTGAGAATCCGTGCAATGACGGCATGTTTGACGTATCGAAGGCATCTTTGGGCTGGTGCTGGAGGGGGGCCGGGCCAATTCGCTGAGAAGGTTTCTCTGGTGACATTTTCATTGGGGACATATTCGGTTCAATCGATATGTTGAATGCTTCTAGTTCGTCAAAATCGGCAGCCTGGTTGTGTTTGTTTTGCTGTTCATAATAGTTCGGATCCAGCTGTTGCAGGTCAGAGTTCTGTTTTTCTGTTTCTATTGTAGCACTGGCCCCAGACGTTTTCTTACTGTCCTTGAAAATCCCTGGGGTTACATTGTCTAGCCATCTAGCAATGCTCTTTTTGGGGCTTGCTTGAATCCACTCATTTTTTGGGTATTCCATGTTTTCCTTATTCTCGTCAGCTCCATTGATCTGATCATGCGGAATATTCTTGTCCTCTATATTTGCACCATTACCCATTTCGGGTAGGTTTGTCACGATTCCGTTTAATAGTTCAACATTTCCCCCATGTTTTTTCTCCATGTTGTCCTCCTCGCTTTGTATCTCGCCATCAGCAGCTATAGTGTCGTCAGTTAGTTTCATACGTTCGTATTTCCTCTGGATCTCATCAAACGACTTGCCGTCGTTGATTCCCTGGATCTGGCCCAACTTTTGCAGATTCTCGTCGGATAAGTATAACTGCTCCTTCAGCCTTGCTATCTGTAGTGACATTGCACTGATAGAGGATGATCCATTACTGCTATTACTACTCCTGCTGCTATTACCCTCCTCCTCTGTCACACTATATTCCCCGTGTGCTATTTGGTCTTGTATCTGATGCAAGCGTAGTTTTACTTGGAAGTTATTCTCGTGTATCGAGTTTTCCAATTCTTTTTCAGCTGATTCCATAATATGATATGTTGTCTGTGGTTTGGTATGCGTGCTTGTTAATATACATAGACAAGTGGTTTCGCGTTCAAATTAATCAGAGGTTTACGCGTCGTTACAAAAATATTGGCTTTCAGTCCATGGGACCAAAGTCCCTGGGAAAATTCGAGGGCCCGTCCCCGGTCCCAGCTTCCCATCCGGGTAAATTTTGGCAAAAAACTCCCAGCGCTAAAAAAAAAAAAAAAAAAAGAAGTAGGTGACGTCATTCCATAAATATCCTTCTCTCCACCATACACAACGGCCACGGCGGTGTGAGAGAGCGCCCATAGGAAAAAATGCCAAAAAAGATCACAGATGACATCACCATTCCAGCTAGTCCAGCCGAACTAGTTCCCTACTCTGCTTCCGTCACCTTTCCTTTTCTCATTTATATTTCTTTCTTCCTTTTCTCTTTTGTTATTGAATATCCTCTCAGGTCGACAATCTACTCTCTCTCTGGGGTCTTTTTTTTTTTTGCATAGTGGATTTTTAATAGATTCCATCTCTCGATTTGTCAGGAATCCACCGAAGAAATCCAGGATTTAGAACAATACCGATCAAGCATCGTCTTCAGGCTTTGTCAATACTTTTTGTAAGAGTAACACAAAAAAAAAAAAGTTACCAGCAGACCTCTATTTTACTCTTTTCCACCCTCTCTGTTTTCTCCAACAGAAAGATCTTGGTTTGAGCTGCGTTCGTAACTTGGTCTTGGATGAGTGTCAAGACTTCTAGTTCGCCCTGTCATTCACCTTCTGAGGGCTTGTCTTCGTCTTCTTCCTCATCAACCTCGTCTTCAGTAAAAACTACGACAGAATCGACAAATCACGCTTCTGCATCAGCATCTACCTCGTCCAATAGGAATAATCAGCAACCCCCAAATCTGCATGGTTCAGTGCCTCCTCCAACAATGTCTTTTCCGTTTGGCAATGGAGCCACAACTCCTGCTATAACAACCGCTCCTCCAGTCAGCGATGGTAAACCAAGTGGAAGTGGTGGAAACTATTTTACTGCCCGAGTTCTGCCTGTAAACCCTAATAATAATATAGAGGATAGCACAAACACCACCCTGGGGCCAAATACCAATAAAAACAGTCAACTTGCTCCAGGAAACGAAGGGAAACGCCGTCCCGCGAACCTAGATCTCTCTGGGTCCACTGCTCCTGGCTTGGCCATCAGCACTGCGAATGGACTGCGTACTCCAAACAGTGCGACTAACTCATCTACACCCACAGGCTTTCCAAGGCTCTATTCTACGTCTGCAGACTCGCTCCACCTAAAGCACAAGAGCCTCTCACTTCCGTCGAATAATGTAGAAATCCCCGACATTGATCCAATAAGCCCATCGGAACTTCAGAATCTCATCGACAAATCATCAGAATCAGCATCCAAAGATAGACGTACCTCCAATAATAGTAATAATACCAATGCTAATCCTGATAACGACGGAGATGTAGTCATGTCGAATCTGCAGGATGAGAGCGACAATGCATTACCGTCGCCTCCTGCCAGTCTTGCATCATCCTCGGTTCAGAGCCTGGGTACAACGAGCACAAACACTAGCGCTACGAGTACTAGTACTACAAGTAGTGCTGGTAGTACCAGCACCAGTGCCAGCGCTAATACTATTCCTACGGTGCTCTTGGTAGATGTCCGTCCATTCGCAGAATTCTCAGTCAGCAGAGTCCAAGGAGCCATCAATATCTGTATACCCACAACTCTGCTGAAACGTCCAACTTTTGTACTGAGCAAGTTTATTGAGTGTATGCATCCTATGCAGACCGAGAAACTGCAGGACCTGAGTCTGTATGAGAACGTTGTCTTATACGACCAGAATTCTCATACACTAACTAGTAATCATGCATCTCTGATCCACACAATATGGAAATTCGTGAAGGCTGAAGAAGTACAGGGAACCATACAGTATCTTCAAGGCGGCATCCAAAAGTTTGAATCTCAGTATCCTCATCTGGTAGATCGAAAGGTTATCACAAAGGATATGTCGCCGCCAGGACAAACGCCTCAGTTACTAACCTTCTCAAATGGTGGTCCACCGAAGCTCGGCGGGTTTTCCCTGCCAGAAGCGAGCATTCGCGATGGTCCGATGAAGGCGTTTGCATCTAATATACGAACTGCTATGGAGGTTTATGATGCTGATCGTGATGCTGTGAACATTGGTCTTCCCAGAGGTATCGTCCCCGGGAATAGTGAGGCTAATTCTAAGATTTTCCCAGAATGGTTGTGCCAGATTATTGATGAGTCCAATGGCAGTCAAACCGTGAGTAAGAGGTTTATGGAGATTGAAATGGCAGAAAAGACCCGTTTGCAACTAGCTTTCAATGGCAACTCAGCGGCTCAGCAGCAGCAACAAGAGAAAATGACTTTGGCAGGTGTCGAGTTGGGCACCAAGAACCGCTACAACAACATTTGGCCATTTGATCATACTAGAGTCAGAGTATTAAAGGATACCGATGCAGCATCTTCGCCCTCGGCAGACTATATCAATGCGTCTCGTATTCAGAGTAACATGTCCTCTAAGAGGTACATTGCCACTCAAGGACCGCTCCCGGCAACTTTCAAGGACTTTTGGAAAGTCGTCTATGACGAAAGAATCCCAGTCATCATGATGCTTACTCTGGAGCACGAAGGTGGCATGTTGAAGTGTGACCCATATTGGCAGGATGGCCAGATGGGTGACTTGTATTTAACTATGGTCAAGCAGGATCTTCGACCGTTGAACAACACCACCAATGTGAGGGTTCGCCATTTCGAACTGAAACACCCTTCGTCAGATAAGGCCCATACAGTTGTACAAATCCAATACACTGACTGGCCAGACTTGGGATCGCCTGCTTCAGCTTCTGACTTGTTAGCACTGGGCCGGCTGAAAGAAGAGTATATGTCTCATTCAAGTGCACGAAATAACTATCGTGACAGCACCGGCAACCAGTGCTTAGTCCACTGCTCTGCTGGATGTGGGCGTACTGGGACCTTTTGTACTGTGGACATGGTCACGGACATCTTTGAACAAATGTATAAGAAAGGTGAAAAGCCCCAAGAGGATGTGGTGTATAAGATTGTCCATGATATTCGTCGCCAGCGGTTAAGTATGGTACAGAATCTGAGACAGTATGCCATGTGTTACGAGAGTGTGATTCAGTGGTGTGTGGATTACATGCAAGGTATGGCTAGTAACACCAATAGTAGTGGTTTGTAATTTATTATTAAAGCTGTAAAGGAACGGCGTACAAATATATATTTATTGTTTTTTTTTTCTTTCTTTCTTTCTTTCTTTCTTTCTTTTGTAATGCTATAATGCTCGTGTGATGATCTTCTCCAGCACTAGACAAACCCACTGCCAAGCTGCAAAGTGAATATGGACTTGAGATTGTGGAAATCCTCTGTGGCAATTTTGGACCACGAGCTGATGTTAGTACTGGTGACGCCACCGCCGCTGCCAGTGCGGCTGGCGGTGGAATAATTTTGGGAAAGTGCAAAATCGATGATCTTGGTACTACCTGATGGGGTGAAGCAGATATTTGAATAGCTAATGTCTCCATGAGCTATTCCTAGTTTGTGAATTTTTCCTAATGCATCCATGGCTGAGTTGTAGCTTTGTTGGGTGTGAATATCATCCTCATCCTCCTCCCCACCATCCCTGTGTATATACTCCATGAGGATAAAGTAGCCACTCACCACGTTATCTGGAGAGTGTTTGAGAACCCCATAGTTGTAAATTTTGGGTACTATAGTGCCCTGTAAAGATTCAAGGATCTGATACGCTTTGAGTTCTGTGAGGAATAATACTTTGGGATCGACTTGCTGGGTGACATTGTAATATGAGTCGTCGAATACTTTAAGAAATGCAATTGGGTAGTCAGCCTCATCTTTAGCAATATCGCTAGGTAGAGATGACAATGGGAATATTTCAGAATCACAATAGGATTTCTCAACAGCGAATGCTTGTGAGTAGTAGGAGTATCCCGTTTGAATTCTCTTGAGGTTTTTTTGGTTTATAGTATATTCTCTCAGGGGGAGCTCTTCAGCACTGCTGGTGGTGTTTGTGAAACAGTTACGGCGTGTGAAAAAAGGGAGTATTTGCTGAGAACTGTCTAATAGTAGAGCATTGTAGTAGTGCAAGCAGAGCTGCCTCTGGCAGCTCTGTTTGCCGAGTTGGCAACTACTAGTAGAGTGTGATGCAGCAAAAAACTCATCAAGTCCCCTATTGACTTCTGATAGGTCAAAAATTTTGCTCGAAACAGGAACCTGTCGACATTCTTGATTCTTCAGCTGCATGAGTCTCCGTCCTGGAATATCTTCCAGCTTGAAGACACCAGTAGTTAGGTAATCAGAGATAATGAACTGAGAGCATCCATAGTAAATGGCATGCTGTAGCACGGCGCTAAATACATGAGAAAAGTTCTGGTCACTCTGATCTTGCGACCTCATGGCTTGTCCAACTCCATGGCTTAGAGATACTACGTAGACTGGACAAAACAACTTTCCCGAGAGAGCGCAAACAATTTCTCTAGTGTCAACCTTATACATCAAGTGTTTATGACGGTCTAATGCTAGAACTGGGTTGATAACATGATTTGCTAGAGCGCAGTGGATAGTTGAGTCAAATGTCATCATTGATTTATCTGTGATCATAGATTCCGGTGTTGGTACTGGTATTTCAGCACTTGATATCTGGACAGTATTTTTAGCGCTTCCGGTACCATCATGATTAGCTCTTTGTAGTGTAACAGCAGTATCACTGGCTTTTTCCGAGTTGGTTTCCCTTTCGCCAATCTCTGGAACAACTTGAAGATGACGACACCGTCTCTCTTTTTCCGATGATGACAGAGTACTCAGAATATCTACTGGTGTGGGACTAAAGTTGGCTATCCTGCTATGATCACCGAGTAGTTTCAAAGCTTCTACTGGATCTGAACCAACATATCCATTCCAAAACTCAAGCTCTGGAGGTTTCATGAACATCACAGAAGGATATGGATAGATTAATGATAGCAGGTATACCACTTGCGAAAAGAACAAATAGAAGGGGATAAATGTGGTAGAGGTACTTGGAAGGTGGAGGAGTGGACGATCACACCATGATGAGTATTGAGACATTAAACAACAGCGCCTCCTCCTGCTACTTCCCCTAGCCTCCTTCAGCGACACCAGCATTACCAAAAATAAACTGTAAACAGCCCCTGATTCTCAGACTGCACACTCTGTCTCCCGCAAAGCCTGATTGAGGGTTGTGCACGCGTGCCTGCGTCACAATTTTACCGTGCGGCTTTGGTGTACGTACTTGAAGGGAGGTGCGCGTTGGTTTATTAAAACGGCTTTTTTGTTCCAGGTCCCGCGAGAGGAACAGATAGTGTGTGCAAACTCTAGCCTAGTTCCAGTGATAGTTCGATATACCAATATCAGCATAATGTAGGTAGAGCTATTGAAGTAAAATTTCCAGCGTCGAAAATGTTTGTCAGACCTTCGAATTACGCGCTCGGGTAGTGCGGCTCACGGATTCCCGCTATGTTCTGGCAATTCAACCCATTGAGCAAAGCATCATTACTACTACCATTCAAGTCTGTTATCAAGCTTGGTTGTGGTTAGGTCACGTGGGCATAGTTAGATAGAGTTGTCTAATGCTATTTAGAAGCACAGGGATACAGAACTAAAATTTGGAGGGAATTGGGCTCTATTTATAATTTATCGGGAAGTGACAGCGTCTATTTGTATCTAGGCCGAGTGGAAAAGAACTGCTATATTTTTACCTATAATATACAAGGATTTTTGGTACTGTGTAGTTCTTGATAGTGCGGCGTGCGGCGTTTGCCGTAAACTGTAAGGTGGATGCGTCACGTGTTTCGCTCTCATTGATCTGGTCATCACTTGTATCGACCTACTCATGTATTTACATCGATTTCTATATTGACAGGTGGTCAGTTGATTGCTCAATACTGTCAGAAAGCCGAGAAGTAGGCTTACCTCCAAAGCCTCGCAGCCGGCATGTTGAACAAAGCTGCTTCTTACGGGTTCAGAGCCTAGTCAACTGCTGATTTGTAAGTAGGAGGTATCAAGCTTCTATAACTACTATATTAGACCAACGCCACTGAATTAGCAAGGAAATATATACTATCGTGTCCTGTACGATCCATTATGGATCTTGTTCTCTTCCCTCTGATCGGGAAGCCGACCGTCGGATTTTATGATGGGCGAAAAATTCAGATGTCCGATAAAATCTCTTAAGAATCTCGGACATATCGACATTATGTCCGTGAATATCTCCACAACTCCCTGGCATCGAAGATGTAAGTACTGCTCCGATCAATAAGGCGCCTCTTGCGAAGCTGTTTTCGGTAAACCCGAGTGCTTTATTAATCGAACATTGTCTGAATCTAAAATCTAAAAGTATATAAATAGAGCGAAATAACCACCTCTATTCTCTATTCTTCAATATACAGAACTACAGTACTAGAAAAGAAAAATAAAAATGAATCGAGCCGCATGGTTACATGACCCAGAACGAACACCATTGCAAGTCGGCCCCGCTGAAATGTACAAGCCTGAAGGTGACGAGGTCTTGGTTAAGAATGGTGCAGTTGCTTTGAACCCCGTTGACAAAGCCCTACAAATGAAATTTTTGGAATCTCTCTCTACCACTGGTGAAAAGCCAACCTATCCTTTTCTTATCGGACAGGATCTAGCGGGTACAGTCATTGCTGTGGGACCAGATGCTACTAAATTCAAGGTAGGAGATCGTGTTGTCAGTCATGCTATGGGGTCCCGTACTTTGCAAGCAAAGCATTCGGCTTTCCAGAACTACACCATAGTTTCAGAGGACCTCACATTTGCCATTCCTGATAGCCTTTCTTTTGAACAAGCCGCAGTGCTTCCGCTGGGCTTGAGTACAGCTGCGACAGCCATGTATCTAAATGATATTTTTGGTATCCCAATGCCATCCACTGGCTCCAAGCCATCTGGTGATGCAATCCTCATTTGGGGTGGCTCGACTTCGGTCGGAGCCAATGCTATTCAGTTGGCCAAGGGATCGGGCTTAACGGTCTATTCTACCAGCTCCCCAAAGAATTTCGATCTTGTCAAAAAGCTCGGTGCCACAAAAGTCTTTGACTACAATAGCGAGAGCGTCGTTGAAGACGTTGTCTCTGAGCTAGGCGACACCCGGCTAGTGGGTGTGTTCGACTGTGCTAGCAAAGTTGATAGCGAAAAGGCTTCCTTTTATCGATCGATAGAAATACTTCGAAAAGCTAAGAATTCTGCAAAGGTCTTACAAATTGTTCAATTCCTGGCAAGAACAAATGTGACTCCTCCGGATGATATAAAAATTGGAGAGACATACGTTCAAGTGAAGGGGACTAAACTTGCATCGGGTATATATGGCAAGTTTGTACCTGAGGCACTCCAAGATGGGTCATACATTGTAGGACCTCCTCCCAGAGTTATTGGTAAGGGCGTTGAATATTTCCAAGAGGGTTTGGATGCAGTTTTTACTACCTCGGGTGAGAAAATAGTGGTCTCCTTATAGTATGGGATCGTGAGCTCACACGGGGCCTCACTATTAGGGGAGGACTGCCATTCAGACATTTAGGTTTCAATAGAATATTCTAATTTTAATTTTTTTTTTTACTCGGCGTTACATTATCATTTTATACATGCTAGCTACTAAGCCGTTCGTAGATTCATTGACCTACAGCACCATCTTCTGCAATGTCTCTCGATCATTCCCTAATCTATCATCGATCAGTCTGCCAAGATTACTGTCCTGGTATAGCGAGGTAACGACCGTTTTAATCTCCTCTTTCAGTGGCTTGTAAAATACCGGATCCATTTGTCGTCTGGCTATTTCTGCCTCATCTAAGTTCGACTCACCAGCTTCCGAATCATCGCCATAAGTGTCTAGAACAGCATACCAAATCCCCAACAACGCCCCAATGCTTTCTACCAAAACCGGATCGTTATTTTTCAGCATCATAGTAAAACCCAATGCATACAACTTTTGGTCCGAAGGCGATCCAATTCTTTCAAACTGGTCAATCCATCGGTACCACCACTGCTCACTTCTGTTCACCAGAGCCCACAACATCTGACTATCAGATATCGCCATCCTACTGAAAATGCAAAATATGCTCACCGTGTGATACCCTTCGATCCGTTTACTCATTCCCTGTCGACCAAGAGCTTCAAATAGCCCACTTTGCACCATTGGCTCCGCATATAATTGCAGAGGTGCAACTAGTGTCAAACTGTCTAATACTTTGCAAACATAGTCAATGGTATCCAGCTTCATATCTTCTAACCCCACTGCGAGCGCTTTAAACACTTGGGTGCCATACTGACCCACTACAGCCTTGTAATCCAGCAAGACATACTCGTCCAACACCTTCAAATATTCCTCAAATAATTCTGCTCGTGTTTCCAGTCCATGAACCAGCAGAGGGACTAACTTCAAAACTTCCTCGCGAGACTTGTGGCATCGTGATATAATGACCGTCCATAACGGCAGGGCATCCTCTACTAGCACGTTACTGCTATTCGAAAATACTTCACTAAGCACTGGAACCACCGAATCAACAGCTAGGTCGCCAACCTCTGCTACCAAACTAGTTAAAATTTGTAACACCACGGGCTTCAATGGCTCATAGTTCCAAGTTCCAGGTAGCAGCTTCATGACAGTGCCAAAGTGAGGTTTCATAAGCGGTCCAATCTGTTCAATCAGCACAGAAAGTGTATTGAGTAGCGTGCTTTGCACTTCTACCGACTCAACAACTGATATCAGTCTGAATAAATGGTGGATGATCGTCTCAGCATACGGCTGGATAATAGCAGCGTCAAATTTCCAGTCGTCCACCATCAGTCTAATTGCCGACATCGTCTCCAACTGCACAACCAAATCTGTGGTCTCTTCATCCAAAAACTGCTTCAATGCTCTATATGTCAACTCTCTTGATTCGTCATTACAGTCTACAGCGACCCATTCGCTGATCAATCTGCAGATTCGGCGTCGCACGATCAAGAACAGGTTCTCAGGCTTGTTATCCTTCAACGTAATGATCCGAGTTTTGTACAAATCATTGAAGTCCAGTTTATTGGGCATCTCTGGTGATGCTTCCTGCAAAGCATAAAGTGCAACCTCCAGTTGAACCGGGTCGCTGGAGGTCTGTAAAGTGTTGGTAATGAAATCAGCCACGTTTTGACTCACCACATCACGGAAATGGACCACGAATGCACCAAACAATTTACCCGAGCAAGATCGCAACTGATGTTCCCAAGTGACACTCGCTCCAGTCAGGAAAAACCCTTCTGGATCATCTTGCCATTCTTCAAAATCTCTCTGTCTGAATGCCATGCTTTGGGTGAGAAGTTGGCTAGTAGCATTCTGCACAAACAGCTCGGTGAAGATATCAGTATTAAGCTTCTCCAGAGCCAGTTTGGCTTCCTGTCGATCCTCCTCACTTCTTCGAGGAACTGAATTAGAGCCATGCCTGGTCTTGATCAAGACTTCGACTAGAGATAGCCCATTGATGCAAATCTTGTCCCAGAACTCGGGGTCCTGCTTGTCCATCACATTGACTATCAATGTGAATGCATAGTGAGTGATGTCACTCGATTTTTCTAGTAGTACAAACGATGCTGGTTGAGCACTAGCCAGTCTGAGAAACATTTTGCTCATGACTTTGATATGCTTATCTAGCCATTCATTTTCAGAGCTGCCAGCATTCGCCAATTGGGTCAACTCTTGAAATTGCGTGACGAGGCCACTGAATAGTGTTGAAGCGTCTGAATTTCGATTGACATGTTCGAATCCCTGTACAAGCATTACACAGAGGCATTTCAAAACCAACGCACTGAGCTCCATCTGGGATGGATCCATTGTTTGGGTCCACTGTTCAACTAATTCGGTGTATTTTTGGATGGTCATCCCAATGATGCTTTCTACTTTGGCTTGCATATCTGACTTTCGACGTCCAATTTTGACTTTTGAAATGGTTTTAATCACCTGAACCAGAATGTCGTATGCGTTGTAAACTGCTGTTTGATCCGGTGTACGCGATACTTGGTGCAAGATATGCTGGACTTCCTCAAAGAGACCGGGCCAGTCCCTGGGGAAGTCTATTCTGGCGATTTTGGCAATGATTACCACATTTTGGCTTGCCAGTAATCTTTTGATATTCAAGTTTTGGAACAATCTTGATCGTATGTGGTCTCTCTCCTCTGAGCTCAGGGCGTTGTTTGAGGTACGTCGCCAATTCCGGGCAACACAGTTTTTTAAATAAATAATGGCCTGGTATCGGGTTTCGAATTTGAGATTTTCATCAAAGTACGCGTCCTATTTATATGTATGCATATGGATTTGTTAGCCTTAATCAAAGTCAAGAAAATACCAATAACAAAAACTTGTTGGCTGAGGTAACTCACCTGGAGCATAGAATGAAACCCCGAAATTGATTCCCAGGCGCTCAGCTGCTGAGTCGCCTTGTTTCTAGCATCAGCATCGTCTAGCGATACTGACAGAACGCTCAGCAGGTTTTCTGGGCTGAGGTCCATGGTACTAGTTGTCTAATATGGTTGAAAAGTCAGAAAGGCACAAATTAGGTGGGATGATGTCCCAAAATTTTTGCGTGAGGCTCAGCCGGGAACATTGGACATGGAACTTGAGAATAATTGTATTGGGTCACAATTGTGTTTTTTAGTAAGAAATAAAAATAAGGATAATGATAGAAGAGATTTTATTCGAATTGGAATCTGGATAAGAATTTGAATTAGAATTGATGTATCGCTCTATGACTCTCTAGTGACTATTCTCTATTTCTATAGGACTACAGCCCCTACCACCTTTTAGACTCATCGCCCTCAGCCCATTCTCGTTCTTGGTAGCCTAATTCTTTCTTCACCCGTTCAACTGTAGCTGGGTCTCCAGTGTTTTTGCCAATATTGTCACTCAGCTTTACAGCAGGATTCCCGTTGACCGATGCAATCTTGATCACAATGTTGAGCGGAGTAGACTTTTCATTGGTAGTACAATTCTTGAAATCATTAGTGAAGAAGGTACCCACCCCAAAGGTAGGAATGAGGCCATTTGCCTCCGCTGCCTGCTTATACTTGAGGCACTTCTCAACATTAAGACTGTCACTGTATATGATACGTTTAGTATTTGGTTGATATCCCAGCTTCTTATAATGCTCAGCGATTAGATTAGTGTATTTAACTGGATCGCCCGAATCCTGTCGCACACCAGCATAGGCATCAGCCACAGGAGACACAAAATCTCTCAGAAATACTTCAGTACCGAAAGTGTCAGTGAGGGCAAATCCTGCACCAGCATTTCCGAATGTCTTAAGCCATAGTTCCATTGCAGTCTTGTTAGCAGCTTTGTAGTCCTGAGTGTAAGCGGCTACGCCCATCATCCACTCATGGGCCACTGTGCCAATTGGCTTCAGGCCAAATTGTTTCGCAAATTGCACATTTGAAGTTCCCGTGACCATGCTCTCTTTGCCGATTTCCCTGGCGCCCTTGAGGATCCCTTCGATCGCCATCTGTTGTGTTTTGTACGATCTGCGACGACGGGTGCCAAATTCTGAAAACGTACACCCATTCTGCAGTAGCTGCTTTGTCTTCTCAGCTGCAAGTTCTACCTGACCCTCGTAGTTCCAATTGGTGTCGACAAATCGGAAATAGGCTTCTGAGATCAGACTAAGAATTGGTATTTCGTAAAGGATAGTTTCAACCCAAGGGCCGTTTACATACACCCGCAGGTCATTGTTATTATGTTCATATGAGACCTGTGACTCTGGGTCTAGTTTGAAGTCTTTCAAATAATTTAAGTACTTCTCCGGAAGGAATGGGACTGATTTTTGGAGGAACTCAATGTCCCCGGGAGTAAAACGGAGGTCTTTGAGGGCTATTTGAAATGGAGTTAGTAATTCTTAATACGAAGTGTGCGCAATTATGAAGTACACAAGCCACATACCAATGATTTCCTTCTTGAGCCAGGCGACGGCCTCTGGATTCAACTTTTCATCTGGAGTTCGATTGGTGAAGCTATAGCTGACGTCTGTATCACAATATATATATATATATAATTGTGTATGTGTTAGTCACTTCGATTCTCAATGTCTCTAAACACTCATACCGGCATCTGAAAAGTGCTCAAAGACAGCAGCTTGCATCGTCAATTTGTACAAGTCAGTGTCCAACAAAGAATATATAACCGGCATTCTTTCTCCAAAATCTACTATGTCAATAGAACTTGTACCAGTGTGAACAGATTAAAGGAAGTATGTGTAAAGTGGGTCCGAATTGTCTCTTTCTCAAGTTATCATAATTCTCACATAATGGGTCCACAGGGTAGCGCGCGACAGAACTAAAAGATTCCTCGCTGTGCGGCCCACCTGGCGCGGCTGAACTTTGAATAAAAAAAAATTTTGTTTCTTCACCCATTGGAAAAAAAAAAAAAAAAAAAAAATCAAAATTGATCTTTCGTAACTCAACTTCCACTGAAAAAACATCCACAATTATGACACAAGATTGGAGGATAACCTCAACCGTTGGGGGAAAGTTCACTAAAGTAAAACCAGTGTTTTCTACCAGCCGGCAGTACTTCCTCGTCCTGACCTCGCTGGAGCTAAGAGTATACCTGTTTTCCTCAAAGCAGTGCGTTCGATCTGTACCAATACAGGAAGCCGAATCTGTCACCGATATTCACACAGTCCATGAAAACGAACATTTTGTATGGATTGCTCGGAGAGATGGCCAGTGTGAGCTCGTAAATTGGATGGACAGAGAGTTCAAGGAGACTGTGGATCTAGATATCCCACTGGTTCGACTCTTGCAAGTTTCCAAATCCAAGTACACTGCAGTAGTAGAAGGGAAAAACAAGCATGGATATGCTATCGTAGAACGGAATATGGACTCTGGAAACCTGAAGCATCTGGCAAACTGTAAAAATGGCAGGCTCTGCGCAGTTTCCAGTAACCGTCAGTATTATGCATTTTACTCCTCACACAAGAAGGATGATCTCTTGATCGTAGGCAAAATTGGCACGAGTAATAGTAGTAAATCATTCAGACGAACTCACGGATTGACTGCATTGGCGGTTTCTGACGATGGTACTGTAGCAGCTGGGTCTCAGACTGGTGTCATTGATCTTTACTACACACCATTCGAGGAATCGGGCCCTAAAATCCGAGCGTTGAAATGGCATGTCGACTCTGTATTGTCGCTGTGGTTCTCAGATAACAACTATTTGCTATCCGGCGGTAAAGAAAAAGTGCTAGTATTCTGGCAACTGGAAACCGACAATACCCAGTTTCTACCCCGACTCGATGGTGAAATCCGTGACATCATTGGCGACTCTACCAGCGAGCTTTATGCATTATCCTTAGGTGATGACCAGGTTTTGGTCATTTCAGCAGTAGATTTAGTTTCTCGGCTGCAGGTTTCTGGACTTAAGGCCCAGTTCACTCGACTGCCTAATGACCCAGAGCGAGAGCGACGACGAAGAAAAAAGCTTGGAGAACCTGTAACGGAGCGAATGGGAGACTTCACATCACTATATGCTATTCACCCAAAGACTAAGAGCATGTATTTGCCAACTGCGCAATCATCTCAACTGCAGATCTATGATATCCAAAAGGATGATCAAACCCAGGTGATATCGGTCGCTTCCACTGTTCAGACAGGTAAGGTCAAGCAGGAGGAGCTGATCGAAGAGGCCAAGGTTATGCATATCTCGTTCACCAAAGATGGCACTTGGATGGCCACTGTTGACGAGAAGGTATCGCCTCCAGTGGACCGGCTGATGTCAAAGGATGACAAAAGCATTGAGCTGAAATTCTGGAGTCTTGATAACAAAACTGGCAAATGGGCTCTGGCAACTCGGGTCTCGTCGCCTCACGGAAACAACAAGTCAATTCTCGACATTATTCCTCAAATCGGCGGGCATGGCTTTATCACAGCTGCCGAGGATGGTGGAGTGAGGCTATGGAAACCATCTGCTCCTGGTGCTAAAGAGGGTATTAATGCAGGTGTTGGTGCTGATGGTCGCACCATTGCTTGGGGTGTTAGAAAAGTACTACCACCCACAGGGACTACATCTTCTGCTGTGGCATTAGCTCTTTCGCCAGATTCTAGTGTGCTGTTTCTGGGCTTCGAAACCAGTATCTATGCCATTGACGCAGCCAAGTTTGAAGTGTACCGGCCACTGCCAAATATCCTCGGAGGAAGAGTGAGAAGGTTGAGCTTTGGCTCTACTGGCAGTTTGGTGTGTTTGTCGAAAACAAGACTAGTGGTGTGGGACCTGATAAATGATGTTGCCAAATGGTCTATCGCAGTTGGCTCTCCTCAGGGAGGACGCCGGTTGCTTGGTGTTGATGCCCAGAATGGCCGATTTGCAGTGGGTGTAAACCACTATGATACCGAATTCAGGACCATTGGCAAGGTGTTTGTGTTTAGTGTTGAATCTCCTCTACCTCTACATGTTGAATATCATTCCAATGCTATTTCTGGCGTTTCGTGGGTGCCGGGAACAAGTAACTTCTTGTTTATGGATACCAATGGGCGAGTTTCGACTTTGTCTACTGGCTCGGCGGCTTTCAAGAAGGGTCAGCAGAAGCACCGGTCTGATGAGGTTTTGTCAGATATGTCTCATCTGTACCAAATTAAGCATAAGCAACAAGAGGTCAGTGTTGGTGATGGCAAGAAGAACGACAGTGATGAGGAGTTGCCTGATGGACAATCGAGGGTTCTCAACATCAACTCGTTTGATAATGTGTTTGATGGGCAATCTGAGTATTCTCTGGATTCTTTGGAGTCGTTGTTTGACAAGGTCATGGGAGTTTTATCGTGATGTAACAAGCACGTTCCGTACATAGAGTAGACGTTCTGATGTAATATAAGATGCGATTTAATTGTAGAGTTTTATAATATACGGTAGAGTAGCGAATCAGTTAGGAATATCTGTCAGGACCAAGATGTCGTCATCCAAGGAGCACACTAGAGTCGTCATCAAAGGGCACTGGAGTCCATATCAAAAGACACCAAGGTCAGAGCAGGGTATGAACGAGTACTAATGGGTAGGAAAATAGATGTAATATCCACTAGAACTATGATTCAATAGACCAAAATACTTTTTCCGAACACACACACACACACACGTCAAAGAATTAGAACAAATTTAATTAGTATAGAACACAAAAAACGACTACTAAACTAACAGACCAAAAAATTACGCAAAAAAAAAGCTTTTAATGTTGAGAAGCTGTCTCTTCATGCTCAACACTAGGCTTCTCCTCAACTTCAATACCAGCAGCCTCAAACAATCCAACTTCTCGGGAGATTTGCTCTTGCAGCAAGACATCCTCGTGAGCAGCGCCAGAGGTGTCACCAAACAACTCGTCAATTTCTTCCAAAGTTCTTCCTTTGGTTTCTGGCACAAACCACCACACGTAGACGCCACCAATGATACCCATCAATCCGAGAAAGATGTAAGCTCCGTAAGAGGCCTTGGCCACGAAATCAGGAGTAGAGAGGGCAACAGCAAAGTTGTTCAACCAATTGGATGAGGCAGCAAGAGACATACCTTTGGCTCGCAAGCTCAATTGGAAAACCTCAGAAACTACAGTCCAAGAGGCTGGACCCCAAGAGGTAGCGAAGGATGCAGAGAAGACCCATACGAAAACTGCGGCAACCCAACCTGCAGCCTTGTGAGCTTCCCAGTCAGATTCACATTGAGCAATGATACCGGCTACGATGAACATACAGATGCCCATGGCGCCAGCACCGAAAATCAGTACCTTCTTTCGGCCAATCTGATCAATGTAGAGCACAGCGAAGATTGTGAAAAGCATTTGTACCACACCAACAACACCACTGGAAAGCAGAGAAATGGTTTGCCCACCCAACTTCAAGGATTGGAAAATGAATGGGGCATAGTAAAGAATGAAATTAATACCAGACCACTGTTGGAAAACCATAATCAAGCAGCCCACAGAGACCCGCTTGAAGTTAGACTTGTTTGTGAAAAAGGACTTGTATTGATAGAGTCCCAATTTGAAGTTGCTCTTCCAGGAACCATCTTGCAAGCTTGGGTGATCTCGCTCAGACACTCGCTTGTCAAACAAGTGCTGGACCTTGATTTCCAAGTACTCCAACTTGACAAGGTTATTGTCCTTTGGCAACCGTCGCAACTTGGAGATAGTTTCCCAGCACTCTTGGTCTCTGCCAACAGCCATGAGCCATCGAGGAGAGGAAGGCATCCAGTTGAGCCCAATCATCAAAATGAGGGCAGGAGCAACTTGGATTGTAATTGGAATCAACCAAGCAGCATCGCTCTGGCCAGAACCAGTGCCACCGATGAAGTTTGTACCATAGGTGATCCAGTAGGAGATACAGATACCAGTTGCAATACTCAATTGATAGAAAGAGACCATGGCACCCCGAATTTCTGGTGGAGACACCTCGGCATTGAACATGGGCACACCGATGGAGAGTCCACCAACCCCAAGACCGGTAACAAACCGCCCACCGTAAATGTAGTCAGGGTTGGAGTTTCGTACACAAGACTGGACAATGATTCCGATAATAAAGATACCAGAGGCCAGTTGCAAAAGGCCCTTTCGGCCCATTTTATCAGCCAAATAACCAGATGCCAACACTGCGACCCAGGCACCAAGCTCCAGAATCGAGGTCAGCAGACCTCTGGTAACTGCGTTGGAAATCTGGTTCTCTCCGATGGTCTCGGAGAATGATTTCATACTCAAGATTTGTCCAAACATCCCTTGGTTAAACCCGTACAAGAGCCCACCGAGGGAGTTGTAGATACAGAGCAAGAAGGAGGTTTTGTTTCTCATCATGGCTTTGAGCCCGGATTCTTGGGTCATCTGGAGCCGTTGCTCCACGACCAGATGCTCGAGGTTAGACATTTTTCTTCGATGATGCTTTATCCGATGCGCTATGGGGGGAACAAGAAAAACGAATAAAACAGGAAATGATAATGCATATATAGTGCTTTTATATATATATATCTAGAAACTTTTTATCCGTCGATTTGGCAAAGGGCGGGGATGAAAGAATGGCAACGGTTTTTTGCGGAGAGTGAGACCCTGTTCCCGAATAGTACAAAATTTCAACTTTCGCCGCGGAGGGTGACACACGTCTGAGCAACCGGATGAAATGGGTCGCCCACCCCTCATGAATTGCGAATTTTTGTCACATTCCGGGCTGTTTAAGTGGTGAATCTGGGACTGTGTTTTGGATAAGGAGTTTGAGCTGCTAGAAAGTTTGTGCCTCTGCTAAAGAGTTTGAGTCTCTGCTAAAGAGTTTGCGTAAAGGGTCTAGTGCCTTTGTACTACAGCCGAGAGCCGTGCTCCAGGTAGATAGCCTTGCACCCAGAACTAAAGCCTTGCACTCAAACTGAGCCTGAGATATGTCTTCAGCACAATCAGCAACTGCTTTTCAAATTCACTCGTACTTCAGGAGCCAGGACTACAAGCAGAATTACCAAGCACCTGAGGACCGGACCGCGATGGAAACGAGAGGGGTTCCACCAGGTCATCGCCAGAAAAGCTTGTTCTGTTTGATACACCAGGCGATGGGGTTCTTCTTCTTCTTCTTCTCCTCCCCCGTGACCCAGGCTAAACAACCTGTATCACTCAAAGCAACCCGGGAATCAGCCAAACAGAACTCTGGAGCGTCTATGAAACTTGGAACGAATCCAATTTGAGCCAATATTCCGACAGAAGATCCTACAGTACGTGCAATATCCAGCTCATATATTCCGGCTAAATGAAATCGCAGTGGTGGGGCTATCAAAAAAGGAGAGCAGGCTGCGAGATGAGGAGTCGGATTTGTGAGGATGGATGCGGGGTAAGGTCTGCAGCTGATTCTTAATTTGTTTAACCAGCAAAATTTGCCATCAGAGGAACCCAGTCGGTCCAGGAGAAGAATATGCAGTGAGGTTAGACATATGCCCACCTATTCTGGAGTTTCGGTTCTGAGTTTGAGATTTTTCCTGGGGAAAGGAGATAGTATAATATAGCCGGGGTGCGGCTCAATTTGGCCAGCAGACACAAAAGCCTAACGCGGGGCCGATTCGGGATCTCAAACAGGCTAACGAATAGTGCGGTGGACTTGGTTCTATACGATGAGTGAGTGATTGTGCATGTTTTAGCGGACCGTGAAGACAGTTGAAGAAATGTACAGGTGGGCAATGGAACAGTCGTTCGGGTTTTGTCAGATTATGGAAGTGTAGCTGTCTTTTGAGAAGTGGTACGCAAACTCTATGGTTCGAGATGTGGTACGCTAACTCTATGGTTCGAGATACGATACGCTAACTCTATGGTTCGAGATACGATACGCTAACTCTATGGGTCCTGTTATATAGATGCTGCAAAACCTAGATAGAATAAATACCCCAGGACCCTCACCGCTCGTCTATAACTTGCCACCACTAGCGACATTCCTAATCCTCCAATCAACAGCCTTCACCAGCATGTACGCCAAATCAACAGTAGGAGTGGCTAACCCAAGCCGTCGTGAATCTCGCATAGGATTCCCCAAGATCACCTCCACCTCCACGGGCTTGTTGTTCTGGACGTCTGTCTGCATGCTGGAAATAATTCGTCCCTTCTCGTGGGTCTTCTTGATCAGCTCATCTGTATAGCTCTCGGAGATCATGATGTTCTGTGCCCGGGCAATGCTGATCATCTCGTCCATCAATCTGCGAGACACTTCTGTGGCGATAGGCGACGAATTCAGCAGATCCTGAGTATCGAGCTGCGTCAGAGCGGTGAGGGAGTTCCATGCTGCGTTCCAGACGGTTTTTTCCCACCGTTTAACCAACATGTCCTCACACACTTGGAAGTGGGTGCCTCCTTTGGTCAGTAAATCGGCAAATTGGGCCACCTGCTGCTCGTCCTGGGCCTTATTGGCACCCCAATATGCCCCAATCTCCATAAACTCTTTGTTCCGGTGTTGTACTACACCATTGGCAGTTTGGAGGGCTGAGACCCACGTGACACAGGTGATAATAGAGTTCTCGGGAAAGGCCTTCTGGATAGGAGCTTCAGCTCCTACTCCGTTTTGGATGATAACAATAGTAGTCTTCTTGCTCGATGAGACTACGGGCTCGATACTACTTGGGAGCTCTTCTGGGTCGAGAGCCTTGTTGGTGCACACAACGAAATCGTAATCGTTGCGCGACTTGACTTCGGAGCAGCTTTGGTATATCTCGTCCGGCTTCAGCACACTGTTGCCATACGTCACAGACTGGAACTCTAGCCCAGAGTCTTTCACCTTGCGGTAGTTGCTTCGAGCTATGACTGTCACGTGACACCCGGCCTTTTTCAAAATGTAGGCATATACAGAGCCAATTCTGGTGGTGTTAGCTAGTTTTGTGTTCTAATGGGGCCAAATTTGCATCGTACCCTCCTAATCCAAACACCAGCACTTTTGACATGGTCTTTTTGCTTTCTATTGCGATAGTAGTGGGAACAAGTTTACAAAAAGCGGAGAACGAGGTGCTTTTATAGATTCCACGTAGATTAACCCAAAAGGGTTTCCCCTTTGCTGGACGGCGGACTCTAGGCCGCCGCACCAACCTCCAATTTTGTACCAACCACCAATTTTGTGCCCAGTGTAAAGAGTCCTAAATGAAATTCTACATAAAACTTTGCACTGATTCCTACAAACACTACTGGATTATCTTTTCAGTTCGCCAAAATACACACCACAAGAAATCACAATTTAAACCAGAAATCCCCTTTAGAAGTGTGGGGTTGCGGAAGCCGATTGTTCTGTGGGGGTCAAAAAATCGGACGTTCAACAGTCCGAGCCACAGTACTAATATTGGTATATAACAGCAAATTGATCCGCCTCCAAGATTGATCCGCCTCCCAGAATTGATCAATCATCATTTACCATTATTAACAACCACCTTTGATATCTAAATCCATCTCTTGCTCTCAGGGCCACACCTTCCAGCTGCTTTACAATTAGAGAAAACAAAGAGCAGATATAAGAAACATTCAGGAACCTGCTGCAATAATATAAAGAACCAAACAAAATGCCGATAACCTCTCTTAAGGACCTCGAACAGGCCTCCATGCCCATGGCTGCGAAATCAATCCGCGACTTTTGGCAGTCCGGTGCCAACGAACTTATCACTTTGAGGGAAAACGAAACATGCTTCGATAACTACAGAATCCGAGCCAGAGCGATGCGAGACGTAGGAAACATCGACATGACCAGTAAACTATTCGGAAAAGAATATGCTATTCCCGTTGGAATCGGGCCCTGTTCCCACCACAAGGCCGCTACTCACGAAGGTGAAGTGGCCACAGTACGTGCCTGTGCAAATAGCAATTGGCCACTAGGTCTCAGCAGCTATTCCAATAGGTCTGCGGAAGATGTTCACAAAGCTGCGCCCGAACATGCTCTATTCTTCCAGCTCTACGTGTTCCGAAATCGGGATACCACAAGTAAACTTATAAAACAGGTCGAACAGCTAGGCTACAAGGCTATTCTTTTGACCGTAGATACTCCATATGCTGGGCAGAGACATCTGGATGCTAAAAACAACTTTGTCCTGCCTGCTCACATCAAAATGGGTAACTTCCCGGGGGTCGATGTGCCCAATCCTATAGACCAGAAGGCCAATTCTCGTCCAGGGTCGAAATCTAGTACTGTTGAGAACATCATTGACCCTACGCTTAACTGGCAGGAGACGATCCCATGGCTGAAATCGCAAACTAAAATGGAGATTTGGGTGAAGGGGATCGTGACCGCAGAGGATACTGAGCTGGCCATTGCGGCTGGGGTAGACGGTATTTGGGTCTCTAACCATGGGGGCCGGCAATTAGATAACGGACTAGCTACAATCGAGGCACTCCCTGAAGTGGTAGCTGCTGCTCGAGGTAGGGTACCTGTCCATATGGATGGAGGAGTAAGACGAGGAGGCGATGTGTTTAAGGCCCTAGCATTGGGGGCAGACTGGGTGTGGGTGGCCAGACCGGCTCTTTGGGGGCTGCAGTATGATGGCCAAGCCGGAGTGGAGCTGATGCAAAGGCTTTTGATGAATGAATTCCGGATGGTTATGGCGTTGGCTGGTGCAACCAAGTTGAAAGATATTGGGGTCAACAGTTTGATGCGTGTGTGGCCCAAGCCTCAACGGGTGTACAAGTTATAGTGCGTCTATTTATGTGTCCATATAGGTGTGAAAATAATGTTTTTATGGGGCCCCTTGGCTGTGGATTTAGTTCTTTTTCTTCTGGTCAAGATTACGGCACCAATCAGTGTTGCAGACTTTTAAGAACTTACATTCTCTCGGCGGTGTTTCCTGCAAGATACACGGCCAAACTGCTCGTACGACTGGATGCTTTAGGGAGGGTATATATATATATGTATTGAAATACGAAAAGAATGGTAGATCTTGGAGAGCTAACCTAGAGGGAAATCCCACTCTTGGTGTTTACAACTTGCGAGGGTATAGAGAAGTATGCCAACAGTTTAAACACCACTGGAAGCAACCCCATTTCAGTTCATAGCATCAAACAGAGTATATATATATTTCTATATATGAATATCCAAAGCTTATAGGTATGAAATCAGATAAATAATATGTAGAATAACAGTGCGATCACTGCTCCGAGGAGCCATTCCCAGACTCCCGAGAAGCTCGGTTCTGTTCGATCATTTTTCGCACATCGTTAAGTCGTTGTTGGAGATCTTCCAGCTCTTTGTTCTGCTGCTGGATGGATTCCTCCTTCATAGTAAGGACCTGTTTAAGTTGTTCTCGGTTTTGCGACTGGGGCATGATTCTTCAGTAGTTTTGCGTAGAAATGCAGTTTTTTTTTTTCTCTGTTTCTCTCAATCCGAGGGGGGAAAAGTTGACCTTTCGCCTTTATATATGTATATTGTGAAACCAAAGGGGTTGAATCAAGGAGTTGGTCGACGAATGAGCAAAACAGTTGGGCTTTATACTTCTCCGAGAACGCGTGATGCTGGATCCCCGATAGCCCCAAGCCGCACAGAATAAGTCCCGCTGTTTGTGTTTGTGTTTATCGCTTTTCGGTTGGTACAGCTGCCGATCCAACCAGCAGGTTGGGACAGGTTAATCGGTGGATGAGAAGATCGAAATTGGAACGGAGGATGAGTTTTAGAGGGTATTGATCGATTGTTTTGACTAATCTGCTGAGGAATTA
Organism: Blastobotrys attinorum; assembly: GCA_030564265.1. NCBI lineage: Eukaryota > Fungi > Ascomycota > Dipodascomycetes > Dipodascales > Trichomonascaceae > Blastobotrys > Blastobotrys attinorum. The sequence continues at coordinate 147,097 of JAJLUM010000016.1, forward strand.
ATGTTTTAGGGAGTTGTCTGTGGAGAAAGTCGTTTCTGTTGAAACATGAGGCTATGTCTTTCTACGCCTGTGTCTTTTGTTGTCCCTTCTTATCGACCCGTTACCGGGAGGTTTTTTGTAATCGATAATAGTTGAATCCTGTGATCATAACATAACCCCTAAAGCTTTGCCCTAGTACTGGTACCTCTCTGGTTTATTTCGATATTAATCGCGATCTCCAGTCTGTATTTCGAATCGGTGGGCGATAGCCTCAATATTTGATCCTGGCACTCTGCCCTAACCGGAGAAGTATAATTGAAACTATGTTGACTTACATGTATTATTTCATCCATGCAATCACTTGAATCTTTGAATATCTCTATATACTATGAAAGATTATTTCCGTCCTGGTTATTTTCCTTATTTTTTATTCTTTTTTTTTTTTTTTTTTTTTTTTTTTTTTTTTTTTTTTTTTTTTTTGAGGATGTCATTTCTTCACTCGATCAAGTTGCGATACCAATAACCTTTAAGCACTGCTATACATATAAATTGAACAGTCTTCAACAACGTTTGATTATTCTAGCTCCTACTATAATATAGTCTACTTATCGTCAATCATCTACATCTCAATCTTAGACACATTCCCTAAGTCGTGATGAGCCGCACGGGCGAGCGCCTTGGGATGAAAATTTTGGCCTACACACACACTTAGTAAAAAAAAAAATTGGAAAAAAGACCACAAAAAAAACTTTGGAGCACCGACATCAAGGTATAAAAATACAATGATTATTCCTGTTCGATGCTTTTCTTGCGGAAAAGTAGTTGGTGACAAATGGGAGACTTATCTTCAGTATTTGCAAGAAGGAAATAATGAAGGGTATGAACTTTTTTCTTTTCGTAAACTTCGGTGACAATCTTTACTAACAGTACCCACAGTGATGCTTTGGATAAGCTCAACTTGAGAAGATACTGCTGCAGAAGAATGCTTGTATGTTATAATAAATGCAAAAAAAAAAAATAAAGAAAAGTGTGATACTAACTGGTCATAGCTCACGCATGTCGACTTGATCGAGAAATTCTTGCGATACAATCCTCTTGAAAAGAAGGGCGATCAGGATTAAGTAATATAACAATAGAAGTACTGTGTGCTTGATATATAATATAATCATCATCGGGCTAATCTTATTTATGAATAAATAATGTATAAAAAAAACTAAAAACTATACTATTAATACGTTTCCTTAGTGGATTCTCATTCTCTTGCGCTTCCTTTTTATCTATAACATGACTTTCTAGCCCCATACCAGTTCGTAAAGAATAATGGTCAAGTTAAATGCAATCAAGAACGCTATTTTTTGTTAGTATACTATTCGATAAGCTCCTGAAAAAGGGAAAGCACTTACGTCTCATTACTGTTCTTGTGGCTCGAATCAAATGTAGCAGCCGAGCTTTAATAGACTCTTCTCCTGGAGTTGCCACTCCAAATCCTTGATTGTCACCTGTAGTCCAGCCAACTGTTTTATTATAAGAGATATTAGCTTTTTTGACGAACCAGAGATTAACCTATGACGGTTTTTATAACTTACTTCGTGCCAGGAATCGTTCTTCGTTCAAAATGGCCACCGAATTGAGCAAAAGTATCGTTACTAGTCCAACTAGTTAGCAATTGATCTTGTCATGATTGTTTTCATTAGAATCGTAAGTTCACTGTATAGATAATTCATACCGTAATATAACAGCCCAAGCATTATTATTATCAGTGATATATATTCAATATTAAATGCGTTGAGAGGTGGTCGCGTATGCTGGTCGGAGCAGTGGTCCTGATTTTGGGAATAACCTTACAAGCCGACTGGTATAGTAGCAAACTAGCTATTACCAGCACATATACCGGCAGAACTATTAATTCTAGCACACTCACAACTATTCTTTTTAGAAGATAACTCACAGCTGACTTCTAACTGGTACTCTAGTTCTTCTTCTCTTTCTCTTTCAGTCTTCTACGTTGAGCCGCACGAAAAGTTTCCGCATAGGTAGCGTGAGTTACCCGGCACCGGTCCAATTCTCCTCGGAACTCCATCGTCCAAATATCACCAGTTTTTCCTTTGAAACTGTCTGTTTCTCTCTTAATCTCGCACGCATATATACGATACCATAACTAAAGACGACGCGATTTATTGAGTGGTTCTTATCTATAGCCTTTTCTACTATTTCCAGGTAATCTCTCAATAATAGCTATTTATTGAATCCTTCTATCAGTAGCAATATTCGCAAATGCCTGGAATGTCGGTCACCAGGCATCTGGTGGCAACTGCTCGAATGAACGCTTTGCGATCAGGAATGGGCTCCCCATCGCGACATTTTAATCCTGTTGTTAAGGGAACCTTGATTCACTCACCGTCTCCCTTTGTCAGACGAATGCATGGGCTCAGCTCGAACAACCTGTCTATAACTAGGGGAATCTCCTGGACAGCTTTCCCCAAGGCTCTGTTAAAAGTGTCTCGTGTGCCAGCATATATTGGTGGTGCCGTAGCAGGAGGAGCAGCTTGGGTAGACTATAAAACGAAACAAACGTGGGATTCTGCCACAGGCACTGTTAATAGTGCCATGGGATGGCTAGGTGATACATTTGATTCCGCAAAAACGGCTGTGCAGGACCAGTATAATAGTGCTAAGGATGCCATAAACGGGCTTGAGTTTGGCAAACGGGATAATCAGGCAGGAGAAGAAAATCAAAATGAACATGATAATAAAAATAGTAGCAATGGAAACGGTGGAGAAGCTCTAGCTGCAGCTTCAGCAGTAGCGGCAGCTACCACCATCACCGGTGACGACGAAGAAGCAGAATTCCAATCAATGGGTAAAGACCGAATGACTATTTTTACCAAAAAAATGATTGAAATCAGATCACTTTTACAGAACATTGAAATGGGCGATAAGCTGGAGCTCCCCTCAATCGTGGTAGTGGGTTCCCAATCCTCTGGTAAAAGTTCAGTGCTGGAAGCTATTGTCGGCCATGAATTTTTGCCCAAGGGCTCCAATATGGTCACTCGAAGACCAATCGAATTGACCCTTATTAATACTCCCGATTCTGCTGCAGAATACGGAGAATTCCCATCTCTAGGTTTGGGAAAGATCACTGAGTTTTCCCAAGTTCAAAAGACACTCACTGACTTGAATCTAGCGGTGTCTGAAGCCGAAGCGGTGAGCGATGACCCAATCCAGTTAAATATTTACTCGCCAAATGTTCCAGATCTGACAATGATTGATTTGCCTGGTTATATCCAGATTGCTGCATCAGATCAACCTGGGTCCTTGAAGCAAAAAATCAATTCTCTTTGCGAAAAATATATTCAACCACCAAACATAATATTGGCTATCTCTGCTGCTGATGTAGATTTGGCTAACTCTAGCGCTCTCAAGGCAGCGAAACGGGTCGACCCCCGTGGCGAGAGAACTATTGGTGTTGTCACTAAAATGGATTTGGTCGATCCAGCTAAAGGAGCATCTATCTTGCAAAACAACAACTATCCTTTGCAAATGGGTTATGTTGGAGTTATAACTCGTGTCCCACACTCATCAGGTGGGCTATTCAGATCTCGGGCTTCCAATAATATCGGGTCACTGGTGTCTGACAATGAGCGAAGCTTTTTCTCTCAATACACACAGTTCTATGACTTTTGCACTGTTGGTACTGAGCCATTGAAGGACAAATTAAACGATGTCCTTGAAAAAACTATGTCTAGCAGTCTGCAACCAACTGCGGACAAGGTGCACCAAGAATTGGAGGAATCGGCCTACCAATTCAAGGTAGAATATAATGATCGTGTGCTCACACCGCATACCTACCTTGCTGGGTGTATCGACTCGTTCAAACTTGCATTTAAGGAATTAACTAACCAACTGGGCCGTAATGAAGTGAAGAAGATTCTCAAGAGTGAATTTGATCAACGGGTCCTGGATCTACTAGCTCAACGATACTGGAACAAGCCTACCAAGGATGATGATTATGTGCCAAAGCGAGCGGAGCCTGCGTTATCTGACCTTCCATCTGCAGCCATTGATGATCTCTACTGGCATCGTAAATTAGATGCCTCGACATCGTCATTGACTAAGCTTGGTGTTGGAAGGCTCTCTACTAATCTAGTAATCAACACTCTGTCTACCGAGGTTGAGCGGTTAGTAGATTCAACTAATTTCAGAAACCATCCGTTTGCTAGAGATACAATTCATGATGCTACCAACAATATTCTTAATATGAGGTTTCACTCAACATCGGACCAGGTTGAAAATTGTATCAAGCCCTACAAATATGAAGTAGAAATTGAAGATCGAGAATGGGCTCAGTCCAGAGATCATGCATTCAATCTACTGAAGGAGGAGTTAAGGCAGTGTGACGATGCCTATAATGGGTTGAAACGAACCATTGGATCAGCTAAGCTGACACAAGTGATGAAGTTTATCGAAAAGACTCGACAGGCCAAGATGGTGGGGACCTCTGAAACCACACCAACCCTGGATAATGAAGCATTTGGATTCTCACAGCCCTTGCTGCAAAAGGGGCGGGAGGCCATCTTTTATCGAGATCGAAGTGATATTCTTCGTATGCGAATGGCTGCTGTGAAATCAAGACAGTGTAAGAACAAACAGAACAGATACTACTGCCCAGAAGTATTTTTGGATGTAGTGGCAGAAAAACTGACCCAGACCGCTGTGTTGTTTTTGAATGTCGAGTTGTTAAGTGATTTTTATTATAATTTCCCACGAGAGCTCGATATGCGGCTTGGTAAGGGTTTGACAGACCAGCAGATCGAGGTGTTTGCCAAAGAAGACCCCAAGATTGCTCAGCATATTGAGCTACAGCGACGAAAGGAGTCGCTGGAGCATGTTTTAGAGAAGATTGATGGTGTTATTGAGTTACAAAAGGGTGGTGCTCTGGTATAGTTCTATGTATAGTAGTAGCGTAACAATTGACTGAACTCCTAATTTTTTCTTTTTTTTTTCTGGTTTTTTCTTCCTATCAATGATGGGTATCAAAGATTTGGGTAAAGTATTCCTGACGGGTGGTCGATTGACTCCCCGCCCCGACACGAAAAATAGGTGATACTTTTTCATTTTCAACACCATTGAATCATCGGCTACATCTCCCCCTTAAATATACCAACTGGAACGATGGATAGTAAAAAGCATCGCAGAAAGAAGCCAGGTTCACAACCACCATCGTCGCCTCAGCGGCACACACCTGTAAATAAAGATACGGATGAGGGAGAGAGTGAACTGTTTTGTATCTGTAGAACGGCAGATGATGGACGACCCATGATCTGTTGCGACTTTTGCGACGATTGGTACCATTACGAATGCGTTAAGTTGGACGAGAAAATAGAAGATCTGGTAGTCAAATATGCGTGCCCACTGTGTATTACTCGTAGAGGTAAAATGTCCACATGGAAGCCCACCTGTCGACTCAAGTCCTGTTTTCGTGTTGTTACCAATGGCAAAAAGTATTGCAGCCCTGAGCACGGCACAGAATTCTTCCGTCAGGTATTGCAGAATATGGACCACCGTGAGCAGGCTGTTGCGGTGGTGTCTCAGTTGAATGAGCAGAATTTCAGATCATTTGGTTTCGATGAACCTGCACTAGATCAAAAGGAGTTGGAGAAGTACCTACCAAGTGAAGATATATCTCGAAGATCTACCAAGCGGATAGCTCTGCAGTCAGAGAAACAGAAATGGCATATGCTGGAGGAATACCTCAAGCTTATTAAGGAACGCATAGCAGAGATCACTGAAGAAGATGCTAAGAAGAGAGAGCGTGAGGAGGAGGAAGAGCGAGAAGAAGAGGAACAAGCGGAGCAAGAGCAACAGAAACCAAAAAAGCGGAAAAAGTCCCGGCAACAGTCGTCGAAGAGTAACAAGTACAATCAGATATGTGGGATGGATATTGTAGCTATGCACCAAGATTGGGGCGTTATCGAGGAGTGTGTGCGGAACCAATCGGTGAAGGATCGTGAATTTTGCATGGAATCCAAGCGTAAGTGTTCCAGGCACATCAATTGGTTCAAGATTGTCACGATGGAGGTGAGTCGACAGATTGCGGATATCGATGAGGAGGTTGCGGAGATTGATCGGCTCAATGAACGAGATCGGTCGAGGGCACGTCAACGCGCCTGTTTCCAGAACGAATATGAGTCGTCGAATGTTGTCCAGGTTCTGTAGGTTTTTGATGGAGACGCTACATGAAGGGAGGTATCTAGTGGTGGTAAGGCTACATGGATGGAGATGCTATACTAACGGGATTATTACATGTGTGGAGATACTACGGCGGGAAAGGCAACTAATTATGGGAGCCAATTTGGGGGGAAAGGGCTCATTTATATAGTTTGGCGGGTAAGGGTTTGTGGGAAAGGGTTAGGTGATTGTGGACTGACGCTTAGCGACGAGAAGGAACAGAGATGTAGGATTTTTGGGCCCTAGGAGCTTTTCAGTCATATATATATGCTCCAGGCGATCATGCTGCTCAGCCGGCTAACATCTGGACTCATTATGGAGGAGCTATGAATATCATCTACTACAGGCACGGAAGAATGGTTATTGGCGCCTCAAGGGCTAGTTATTTATTACGCATAATGCACGCGATTCTTATTTATCACAATAAATTATTCGTCTTTGGCGGTCTACTTCTTTATACACTGTCCTCCTTCTTGCTCTTCTTCATTGCCTTGGACTCCTCTCTACGGTGGATACTCTTACTCATCGTCCTTGGACTCGTCTGGCGATTGCTCTGGAGACTCGTCAGGCTTATCCGCAATCTGGCTTGCAATCTGCCAAACCTGGACAACATTGTCCTCTGAAGCAGTCGCCAATGTCCACGGCAGAGTTGGATGCCAACTAAAATCGCTGATCTTGTTGGTATGGCCAGCATGGATAAACATCAACTCTGGGGGTCCCTCACTGGCTTCCTCTGCAGAATGCTGCTCCTGGGTGACCAACCCCAAGTCCCATACGTTGAGCCGTCGGTCGTAAGCCGCACTGGCCAGAACCGACTCGTCGTGAGGAGACCAGTGAACTGCCGAGACGTCGCCTGAATGACCCTTCAAACTGTGTACTGGCTGGTTTGGATTTCTCAAATCCCAAATAGCCACTGTGGTGTCTGACGACCCGGTTGCCACTGTGGTCTCATTAAACGGATTAAACGCGATGGAGTTGATCGAGCTCTCGTGTCCATCTGCCAGGCTCATCACAGGAGACGACACATCACGCTTGTCATGAATCAATGCAGTAATGTCTTCAGATACCGACCCAAACACGTTTTGCAACTTGACGCTGTAGTCTACATCTGTAACAGCCGCAGTGTGATGGTCGGCCAAGACAGAAGCTGGATTTTCTGGCCGGTTAAGATCCCACAAAGCAATTGTGGTATCTTCAGAGCCAGTAATTAGTTCATCCTTGTCAAATGGAGACCAACTGAGCCCGTAGGACTCCTTTGTGTGATGCTTCAATCTCAGAGCTGGTTCGTTTGATGCAGAATCACGATCGAAGATTAGAGTTTCTCCAGAGTTGGCCAATGTGGCAATTCGATTAGGATTGAGAGGAGAGTATCGTGCTTTGTTAACCTCTCCTTCATGTTGAATCTTCTTGACGATATCAATTTTACTGATCTTTGTAGTGTCTGCCCCATTGCCTTCATATTTGCTGTTGGGCAGGTCCACAGTAGCGAATTGCACGTATTCTTTGAAGTTTCCCGAGGTATGGGTTCCCAGCATTAGAGAGTAGCGGTTGAAATCTGCCAGATCGCCTTGTTTGTGTTCAGGTAGCCATTGTATAGTTAGTGAGGGCCAGTCCAATGCTTTGACCAACAGTACATTGTACATGAATGGAGCTCCTTTTTTCCAGATTTTGTATTCTTCATTTGAGACCTTTTCATTGACCATTAGCTCTTCTCGATTGAGCATTTGATCGGGGATTTTAGTTTCCACGTCTGTCATTCTTGCCGGCTGTTTTGGTGGTAATGTGGTTTGAATGTGGGAGTGCTTTTTGGGACCTAATAATTATTGGTGTGGTAGTGCTACCGCTAAAGGATCGTTTCACGTGAGGCGCTCCCACTTAGATGAAAAAAAAAAATTGCAGGGAAAATACTAGGCTACTGCCAGAATTACCAACTACGAGACTACTAGAGAAATACAACAATCTTCTCAAGAAATCAGAAAATCAGACATCATTTACAAACGTGAAATTGAAATTTAAATTACATTACTAGCTTTTATCCCTTTATTCAGCGTTCTTCTTAGCAGTTCGCTTGGCTTGTCGCTTGCCAGTACCTCGGACCTTCAAGCCACGGTTCTTCTTTTGGGCTCGTTGCATCTTGGAGGTTCGTTCAATCTTCTCAGCCAAACCGTATCGAATCAATCGGTATCGTGGTTCGAATTTCTTCATAGCTTCTGGAGAGTCGTAGACCATGCCGAAACCAGTGGTCTTTCCACCACCGAATTGGGTTCGCAAACCAAATACGGAAACAGCGTCCTTTTCAGCCTTGTAGACACCGGCGAGCTTTTCTCGAAGTTCGTCCTTAGAGACATTGGCTCGGTTTGGGTGCAAGATGTCTACAACGAATTGTCGTCGGCCCAACAATGGGTTTCGAATGAACTTTCGAGTTCGAACAGTAACAGCGTCGCTCTGAAAAAATCTTGAGTTAGTCTTTCTGTCTTTGGATAACGATTCCCACAGCTACGCTGTCAAATCATTATGAGTTCTTTCGACATACCATTATGTGTGGTGTGTTGTATATGTGGTCGGGTGTTAGTTGATGGGTTGGAGAGTTTTCGAGTGTATTGAGTGGGTGGGTGTGTCGCTGGAGGGTTGGGAGGTTGCCTTTTTTGGGATTTTGAGAGTGTGACTTTGGATATTTTATGAATTGCCTTTTTAGGAAGGTGCGCCCTACCCTGACCTTTTTCTGAGCGCGCGGACTGCTTGTGTGCGGCTGATGAATCGTGAGCTACAATCGTAAAGGTCTGATTCGGCACAATGGAATATAGTTGAACCGAGTGCTTATCAAGTAGTACATTTATACCGAAATATTGATCCGTGGGGGTTTAATGGCGTTTTCGGGCCCTTTTCTGTTATTACTTTTTTTCCCGTAACTATTCCCAGTCGAGATGGACAGAGAGATTATTATGTAGATCAGAATCTGATGTGATGATGAGCCTCAATCGAAAATAAAGCCCTGTGCGGCTCAAAGCTATGTTTATAGGCAAGTCCCAATTCTAGTAGCATACATATATATTTACAAAGCGTTTGATTTCGACTACTCATTCCAATCATATTCATTCAATAGCTAGTAAATATTATCCAAGTCCTCGGGCATATCTAGTAAATAGACAAACCAGCAGCTACCATGAGCAGACTAGCATATATCCTAAGTCGGCCAAAGCTACTCGATTACGACCCATTTTGCTACTTCCGTCAAAGCATTTCTGAAATTATACTAAACGCTAGCAATACTCGCAAAGACAGAAAATTAGCAAAAGCGTTCTGTAAAAGAACCAAAAAAGCGAGCAGTATAGATGAGTTCTTCCATGTCGATCCCCCTGCGGCGCTTTCGGCTCTCACTTTCGAGGATATATGCAATACCGACTGTGTCCTACAAACTGATATGGTAGGAAGCCTTAGGCTACCGAGCTTCCAAATAAAACCAGAAAGATTTGATGTTGTAGATACCGAGGATGCTAGGGCTATTGATATAGTGTTCCAAATCGTAGACATCGTTGCCAAGCCAGGGAACTATACTCAAGAGCTATCTAAGCAGCATTTGAACACCCCTATTGTGCTTCAGGTAATTAATGCTGGGAAGCATGACGAGCACAATTTAGTTAGAATAATTCTCAAGCTTTGGGGTTCGTACCACCACAATATCAAAGAGCATCACTATAAGAGACCCGTGTATGGAATTGTATGTAGTTTTGCTCATCTGCAGTTTTGGAGATTCTATGAAGGCAAAATCTCAGTAAATGAGATGAGAAACGAGATGTTGCCAAACGTTGAAGATAGCTATGCGCGGCTAATCTATTTCATAATTAAAGCATGGCTAGATAAACCAGACTGCGGTCGTGAGGAGCTGGCCCTGATGGGAGAAATTGAGAGACTAAATGATATAGAGCTGAAAGAGTGGGACTTCGTTATGGACAGATTTAAGCAGTGCTATCTTTATGGGGATGTTAGGTTTGACTATACAGAGACTACTGGACCTCTATCGTTGGGGTACAGTGGTCAGTTTCTTAGTGCCAGTAGTGGCAGTAGCAGGGCTGATAGTGATCCCATAGCGAGCAAAGGAGGTAGTTCTGGGGGAATGAGTTTGGGGAACCGTGGAGACTATCAAGCGACCAATAAGAGCAGAAGTTTGTAGATGGATATGGGGTCCCAGTAGATGACAGTCCTGTCGGTAGATATTTCCAATTGCCTGTGAAGAATCAATGACGATTTTTTAATAATGAGTTTAGCCAAAAATGTACAGTCACACACAGTGGCCCGCTTGACTAAGAAATCAATATATTAACAATTATATAACTCATACCACTACTTTTGTGGATCAACAGCCTTGTAAGAAACTTGCATAGACCCCAACCAGCTCAAGCCCTCCATGAAAATACCGGCCAAAATGAGGGAAATCAACAACCCCATAAAAATACCAGGAGAGAAAAATGCATAATTTTCAAATAAAGAGTTCCCAGCCAAAGTAGTGTTGGACTTGTCTTTCTCGTTACCAGCCTCACGAACCGCAGAACCAGCAGCAGCAGCAGCAGCAGCAGCAGCTGGCTGTCGTTCGTTAGGGGTAGAAGTGTAGACAACAACAAAGTTTGGAGACGGCAAATAAGAAACCACTGATTTCAATACATCATCATTATGTCGAATTTCGACCTGACGATCTTCAGCAGAATCAGATAATGGGGCAAAGTTCAAAGTAATAACCCGAGGTTTCGTGTCGACATAGTTGGCATGAGCACCATTTTCTGCATGAACATGGATCTGTTCAGCACCACATTGGCTGACTAGAGAGTTAGCTAACTCCTGTCTGGAATTGAAGTCGGAATGGTACAAATCTGCCAATTCCAGGGACGACTTGGCCTTTTCCAGGAGGCTAAACAAATAAGGAGCTGGCTCAGAGTCTTCGCTATGGCCCGCAAAATCAGAGGAGTGCAACCCTGGTTGGTTCACCAGAATATATGCATCTGCAGGGCACTTGTCCAGAGCCTTGATTGTCGAAGAAATAGCTTCGTTTGTTGATAGTGTTGACTCGTGAGCTGTCGAGACATCTAGTTGTTTTGTTGACGACAAGACAATGAAGGGAGATGAATTTTCAAATGCATTTACGGTGGCACACGAGTATGCCAGACCCGTGAGAATTAAATTCGATGATAGCTTCATAGCGTTATGCTACTAGTGGAATAATATATCTATATAAGTATATTTATCCCTTGATTTTGATGATGGTTTGGTATGTGCTTGTCGATGGTAGAGGAGTAGTTGGGACCTTTGGGTGTTTGCGCGCCGCGGTGATGATTCAGGACCGCCGGGGCGCAATGATGTACAAGTATTAGCATAGTGTATTAGACATATTACGCATAGGCAAAGAGAATCCTTAATTGTATGAATACCGACTAGCGAAACTGGGCTCGGAATATCCGAGACTCGGATACCCAGACTTAGACCCCGGAATGTCCAAGTTTAGAATTTTTGTCTCTGGAATCGATATAGAGATCCACAGCATCAGTCCTCTCTATACATAGCTACTTGCTGGGTTGATTGGTGCACTAGAGGCTCTGAACACCTAAATAGCATGAGCTGGTGATGTAGAAAACCCATCTTGATAACGAGACACAAGAGATCAATGTCTATGGGCCTTCCTCACAGAATCTGGACAGCACTCGTACATAGATATCTTGTCCCCACAGTTCAGCACCCCGCTCCAATTCCATCTTGAACCCACAATATTACCTCTGTGGCCTAAAGTCTTTCCTCTCCTCCGAAGTCTTTAGGCACACCACCTGTCGTTATCGTCTCGGGGAAATTCGACTCGTTCTACGGGGGAACGGAACAATTCAATTCCTGAATCGTCCGTCTCCCCCGGACATACGGATCACCTTCTCCGTCGAAACAACCTTCGCGATTTTCTCACTATTTGTCTTTCACTATTACCTCCGAATTAGTACCTCAGTTATTACGACTACGATACCCACAGACATTTTGTTAAGTACTAGATTAGTTACGAGGTCAAGGATGGGCCCTTTCCGAAAAGCCTCCGAAACGACTTAGAATACCGAAACAATTGGAATAGCGCACTCATGCGATGTGCTGCTTTCTTACCACTAATATTACTGGACTGGCCCTCAGAGCCGGGCCCTTTCCACCTAGAGCCGCAACCTGACCCCGCTTCTTTGCCATTATACTACTGCTTTTGACTTGCGAAACCTGACCCTAATGGCATCTCCTCTTCTTGGTACGAAACTAGGTGGGGAGGGCTTGGTAGGCAAATCTCAGCGCTTAATCCATTGGTTTTGAATATAAATAAGAGCTCAATTCCCCATTTTTTCCCCCTTCTTTCTAACTTCTCACTTTACATTTGCCCTCTTTCATTTTATTCTTTTTTTATTATTCACTTCTCTATCCAAAACTAAGAAAAAAACTCAAAAATGGTAGACCCGGTACAAGTAACCTTGCCAAACGGCAAAAAATACCAACAGCCAATCGGGCTGTTCATCAACAATGAATTCGTCGAATCTGCCTCTGGAAAGAAATTCTCAGTAGAAAACCCTTCCACAGAAGAAAAAATCATTGACATCTTCGAAGCCGATGAAGAAGATGTCAACAAGGCTGTCGACGTTGCCGAGAAGGCCTTCGAAACCTGGGGCCACGAAGACACTACAGTTCGAGGTAATCTATTGCTTAAACTAGCCGACAAGATCCTTGAACACACTGAAACCCTGGCTGCTCTGGAATCTATGGACAATGGTAAATCACTTGCCATGGCTACCGGTGATATCAAACTGGTAGAAAACGTTTTGCGAAACTACGGTGGTTGGGCCGACAAAATCTATGGTGATGTCATTGAAACCGATAACCAACACTTTACGTATTCTCGACGAGAACCAATCGGTGTTTGCGGTCAAATCATCCCATGGAACTTCCCTCTAGCTATGTTTGCCTGGAAAATTGGACCAGCCTTGGCTACCGGTAATACAATTGTATTGAAAACCGCCGAGTCCACTCCATTATCTGCATTGTACACTTGTCAACTAATCAAGGAAGTTGGCTTCCCACCGGGTGTCATCAATGTGCTTAGTGGCTACGGAAAGACTGGAGCTGTCATTTCATCTCATCTCAAGATCAAGAAGGTTGCATTCACCGGTTCCACCGCCACTGGCCGACATATCATGAAGTCTGCCGCAATGTCCAACCTGAAGAAGGTCACTCTTGAGTTGGGCGGTAAATCCCCACACATTGTGTTTGACGATGCAGATTTGGAGAAAGCAGTCAATATTGTACACGCTGGTATCTACTACAATTCTGGTGAGGTTTGCTCTGCCGGATCCCGAATCTATGTTCAAGAGTCTATTTATGACAAGTTTGTTCAACAATTGAAGGCCAAAGCTGAAAAGACCGTTGTTGGTGATCCATTCGACAAGGACACCTTTTACGGTCCACAAACCTCCAAGCTGCAATTGGACAGAATCTTGAGCTATATCGATGAGGGTAAGAAGGGTGGTGCCAATGTCTTGACTGGTGGTGAGCGGCTGGACCGAAAAGGTTATTTCCTCAAGCCAACAATCTTCTCTGATGTCACTGAAGACATGAAGATTGTCAAGGAGGAAATCTTTGGACCAGTAGTCACCATTTCCAAGTTCAAGGACACCAATGATGTGCTCAACCTGGCCCACGACACCGAATACGGTCTTGCTGCTGGTTTGCACACCACCAACTTGAACCGAGCTGTATATGTTGCCAACCGATTGAAGGCTGGTTCCGTGTGGGTCAACACATATAACGACTTCCACCACCAAGTTCCATTCGGTGGATATTCGCAATCTGGTATTGGCCGAGAGTTGGGCAAGGAAGCCTTGGACAACTATACTCAAACCAAGGCTGTGCGAATGGTGATTGATTTCGATCCTACCAAGTAAGTTGACTTTTAGTAGTTCTTTTTTAAGTAGTTATGATGGTAATACGAGTTTAAAACTATGGCATTAGCCCTATTGCGCCAGTAGTAGCACACTTTCCCCTTTGTAATAGTATAGTAGCCCAAACTTGAAGTGTACTTTTTCTCGAAACATCGCCGCTACAAATGTGTCTGTTTCATTCCATTCACCTAGTTGTAATACTTATTTTTCACAGCTCGATATGTCTTCAGCTTATATAATGCCACCAGTTCTTGCTTGATATATTCCCCATGGTCCAATCGCCGCTGAATCTCCGTCTGATCAGTGATCGCACTGTTCTTTTTGAAAGCTTTATATAACCGCTGTTTGAAAAAGTCGTAACCTTGTCTATGTACTAAGTTAGCACTGATGCACTTGATCAAAAAAAAAAAAAAAAATCCCCTTTTTGCTACATACGGGTAGTCTTTGCCCATGTATAACAATTCTTTATACAGATACAGAACTTTCGACCTCATAATCTCAAACAAATGTGGAGTGGTTATGAAATTTGGGTGGGAAAAGCGAGCAAGCTTCATCAGCTCCAGCACCTACGCTCGCTTTATTACTATTCTAACGGTAGGGCGGGAATAATTGGGACGACACGAAATATTCACCACTACTAGGAGAAAAAAAAAGCCATGGTGGAGGATCAAAGTCAGAGTGCATCTGCCAGAATAGCAGAGCTACTCAGGCACCACGATGACCTGGATAAAGTAGCAAGCTTAAAGACTAAGCTGCAAAAAGAAAAAGCCGTGATTGATGGCCAATTGAAAGCCGGCGTGCAGGCCCAAATGGGCATGACTCTCAAAGCCATGGAACGACTAGGAATTTCCAAACAAGCAGTAGAAACTGTACGTGAAAACATTGACAAAGTAGATAAGCAGCGACTGGAGAGCAAAGAAAGTGTGTCAAATTTTGACAAAATCAACAAATTGAGCTTGGTACTGAAGAATTTCGACGAGACCCAGAGGTTTGTAGATAATTTCCGGGATATGGGAGGAGAGCTTCAGGAAATCGAGCAGCTCATGCTGCAGGACGGCTCCTTCGACCCGTTGGCTCCTATGGAGAACCTTATTACTGTGCATTATAGACTATCCAAGCTGAGGGACGTCAAAGACGACAGCTGGTACTTTGCCGAACGGTCTACAGATGACGTAAGAAGGACCATCAACAAGCATTTCGCGGCTCTGGACCGTATGGTGGAGCAGTTCGACACGACCATCTTGGATATTGCGACCGAGCTGCTGGAGGTGATTCGCGGTGAAAACCACTCTCTGGTGGTGCGAACTGCAAAGATTATTGATTTTGAAGAAAAGCAGGATTTGGCGATGGAGATATCCAAAGAGATATCCCAGGACGATAGTAGTGCAGTGACGTCGCTGAAGAAGAAGACTACGCATAGAAAGTCGCGCCACTACCCGAGGCGGTTCTTTGAGACCATAGAGACCAGCGTGAAGGAGACATTTACCAATTGTAAGCAGCATTTTGGCGAAGACATTGATTCGCTTCTCGACGGGCTCGATTGGATCTTCTCCGACCTGGAGCTGGTGCAGATAGCGCTGGTGAAGTGTGTGCCCTCTCGGTGGAAGATATTTGACAAGTACGTGGGTTACTATCACTACCAGGCTTACGAGCTGCTAAACCATGTGCTCGATACAGACCCCAGTGCGGCGACGATCTTGCATATCCTCCAGTTTGTCAAGGACTACTACTCCAATATGAGCGCACTGGGCGTGGCCAAAGAGAAGCTCCAGCCTCCATTGCTGGATGGCCGAGAAAACAAGCTGTATGACGAGTACTTGTCCCTGATTGTGTCGAAGCTGCGGGAGTGGAAGCAGAATTTGACTACTACCGAGAAGTCAAATTTTGTGGAACGTCAAGTGGCTCCAGAAACCGATGCGGACCACAAGCTGGGAATGCAGGGAGAGGTGGTCATGTTCTCTATTGTGTCTCAGCAAATTGATGTAGCTGCGGACTCTGGTCAGGGCAGAATTCTGGCTGGGTGTGTCGAGGAGTGTAGTAATATTCTAATAGAACGTCAGCAAGAATGGGAGAAGCTGATGAAAGAGCAAGTGGACTTGCAGGTCAACGATACGGCAGTCGATGATGAGTCGAGCACGGTGCCCGGTGGACTGGTAGAGTACTTGATTGCATTGGCCAACGACCAGATCAAAGGCGCAGACTACACTGAGGCGATCTCTTCTCGAATTGCCCCGATGGTGTCCAAGAAGTATCGTCAAAGCATATCGTCCAACCTGGACCGGGTTTGCGACGGGTTTATTGCACTGGCCAAGAGCTGCATCTCTGGGCTGATCACCATCATCTTTACTGACTTGGTGGTGCCATACAAGGACATATTCAGCTCGAGTTCGTGGCAGAAGGGTAAATCGATCCGCCAGGTGGTGGACACAGTACAGGAGTACATCACCGATTGCGAGGTGCAACTGAATCCTATTATTTTTGAAGTGTTCAGTGATGACTTATTAGAGGAGACTATTTTGAAATATCTAGGGTCGCTGGATCACTGCGATAAGATCAAGGGCAAGGGGATTGAGAGAATTCAGGGCGATGTGGAGGAACTGTATGGGCTTTTCACAGGAGGGTGCTATGCTGGGAACGAAGAGCATGATGCCCATGTACAGTCGCATTTCCGAATTTTTGGGCACTTGCTCTCGGTACTGGAATGTGATGAATCGGAATTGCTGGATCAATTCCAGGCCATGAGAGAGGACTTTTGGGATGCGCCATTGGATCTGTTCCAGCTGATGGTCAAGGGCCGGGCTCATATGGAGAAGAGTAGGGTGAAGGAGATTATGCGGACTGTTCGACAGGAGGCGTTGCAGAATCAGACCCCACCGGAGAATGGTGAGTCGACGTATTTATCTAGGTTTCGTGTGTAAGCGGGAATAGATTTTTTTTTTTATGATATACATGAGTTAGTTGTCGGGTTAGGGGACACCACTTGTGGCTGACGAACGATTGATGCAGCCTAATTGTGCTAAAGGGTCCCATTTAGTGGTTCAGGAAGTTCGAGATCATGATTCCGTAATAGTCAGAATGAGAACCGGGCGACTGTGTTGGCCAGGTCGCCGCACTTTTAAGTTTCCATATGGGTTTGAGCCGCACAGCAACTTATTCCTATTCTATTTTTTATGTTCTGTTTTAATTTATGCCCATGAGCAATAGTACAAATCTCGACCTGGAGCATCAAATCCTTTGATTACGTTCCCTTCCCCGTTTCCTTTTTCTCAGCTCGCACTTCTCTTTGCGTTTTCCCTTCTCCGTATCGTAAAAACCCCCAAGATGAGAACAGTGATATTGATATCAGCAGCAAGTGCCATATCCCAGAACATACTCGTTGGAGCAGCTGCCATTGAAGACATGGCAGGCAGCATACTCAGGCAGAAAGAGACTGGAAACGACTTTTTGGTCCCTGGTAAAGGCGACATATCCAACCTGATTCCCGATTTGATGAACCAAGTTCCCGCAAACTCACTGGTACCAGCTCTGAACAAGCTACTTGGTCATCGGGCAATTTGTCCTACTGACCAGTTAGGCCCAGATTGTCTCAAACACTGTGAGCTGTCCTTGACTGCTACAAACAATTGTGGTGGAGTGCGAATGTGCGAGTGCCAGCAGTTGACACAAACAGACATTCTAGCGGCATTCGGAAACTGTTTGGAATGTCACCGATTGCACAAAGATGGTAAAATAAAACTAGACGTTTCTGGGTCTCAAATTTTCAAGAACCCAGACGTTTTTAACAAAGTGGTCCAGGACCAAGTGTTTGACGTTGTCCAGGGCTGTGGGGCTACTGTCGACCGTCATCCAAAATGCCCACAGATTGGTGGTACTGGTGCTGATCTACGACGGCGAGCTCCAAATCCAGCTGAGGTCACACAATGGCGCTATGTTCAAGGCAAAGTGACCAAGGTGCGTACTGTAGCCGCACCAAAGCCGCCTCCACGAGTTGTTCAGGTCACCAAACACTATACTCGTCCACGAAACCCCAATGCCTGCTATGGGCCGGACTGTATCAAGACCATTACTGGATATCACACCACGACGCGGTTTATCACAATTCCTGCGAGGACTATCACGGGTCCACCGCGGATTATTACATCTACCTATACACCTCCCAGAGGTCCACCAGTGGTTGTCACTGTTACCAAGCCTGGAACAGCTGTAGCTGTTCAAAGTGCTGTGGAGATGCCTAAGGAGTTTATTGCCGAATTCACCAGTGTGATTCCTGCTGATGCGCCGGTGCCACACAATGCCCAGGTCGTGCCTGAAGTTGACGATGAACAACAGGGCGATGGACTGTATGCTGACGGTGTGGATGATATTGGTGCTGCTCAGGGCTACCAGCCACAGAGAAGGCATGCTCATTGATCTTTTCACTTTTTTTTTTTTTTGACTAGTACTTAGTTAAGTTTCTTTTTCTTTTTCGTTTTTTCGCGCCTGTGCATTCGCATATCAGAAAACCATTTCGATATACTTTGGTGGGCTGGTTTATTTTTTTTATAATATATTGGGCTTTTTTTTTTAAAAAAAAAAAATGATGTCTCATGCTACAGTGTGACGTGTGGTGTGTAGTGTTTGTAACTTGTCTAAATGTTGAGTTATATGTGCGGCGTTCGTGCGGCGTGCGGCTCATAACCACAGCCTTGATCCCACAGATTTGATCATTCTGCAGACCGTTTCACACATGATATTCTCTAAGTGACAGTATGAGTTGTGCTAGCACCCTTGTATCTCTTGTGAATATATCACTTGGTGATTCAAATCGCCCTTCTCGATCAGCCTCTACGCACATAACTCTCCAGGTATTCAGTACGACTTTCCGACGCCCTGCTCCTTCATACTCCTCAGCCCTGGAAATCATCCTATACCCAGTAGCCATACCGGTCTCATCTAAAAATCCGAGGATTTGTGATGAAACCCCCTAGATCAGCCTTATTCACCTAAAAGTGGTACGTGTACGCTCCCCGCTGTGCGGCTCAAAGCTTACGTACCTAAGGACGCCTGCGCCGTGCTAAAAAGAGATAAAAAAAATGGCCGCACGAGGCCTTGCTTAGGACTCAGGTTATTATGCTTCTATTTAACTCTGTAGTAGGGCTTTAATTGACAAACGATTACGCAAGTGCCAAGAGATCACCTTTAGGCGGTATGGTGTAGTGCGTAACAGCTCTTACGTACCTCTCTATTTTATCCTGTGGTAAACATATAAATAGCCTTCTGTATCCTAGCTGTATATACACTAAATTAAAATCTATATCTCGTCCAAGAAGATATTCTTAACCCGTTTCACCTACATAATGGCAGTAGATTTGGGCTACGGACTGTATGGGTCGGAGCCATCGACAATCCCATGCGCGGTGTTCATAGGAGTGTTTTTCCCGCTAATTGTCTATCATTTCATGATTATGGTCTCCAAGAGGTGCCTATTCTGGTGGCCATTCTTACTGGGGCTCGTCTTGGAGCTAATTGGATGCGATATGAGAATTGTTAGTAAACGTGATCCAGACAGCGTCATGCTGTACGCGATCCAGTCGTTATTCTTACTTTTACCAGCCTCACTATTCGCAGCTAGTATCTACATGTGTCTCGGGAGGCTACTAGTTTATATTAAGGCGGAACAGATATCGCCAGTACGAGTAAAGTGGATGACCAAAATTTTCATTATCGGGGATGTAATTGCATTTCTAGCACAGGCAGGCGGAGGAGGCCTCCAGGCCAAAGGAGGTTCGCAGGAACTTGGAGCCAACATTGTGATTGGGGGCCTGGTTGTTCAGCTATTGTTTTTTGGTGGGTTCATTCTCACTGCAGGAATTGTAGACTTCCGACTACGGAGATTGAGATACCATATCCGTACCCCGGGGAAGTATCAATGGAGAACTCTGCTCTACGCTTTGTATGTAGCGTCGCTGTTGATTCTTGTCAGATGTGTTTATCGAGTGGTCGAGTATTCTCAGGGCTTTGATGGAAATATCATGCAAAATGAGGTGTATCTGTGGGTGCTGGATGTTACTCTGATGGCTATTGTTGGAATTATTTTTAGTGTAGTACACCCTGCATTGGTGATGGTGAGCTACTACGACGCACGAATGGCAGTGCCACTGGACAGGTTCGACAAGCGGTATCAGGATGAAGAAGCAGCTGGATCGCGTGTTGAGACTAATCGGTAATTGATCTATTGGGGTCCTAAATGGGTGTAAATGCATCTTGTAGACATATTTATTAGTAACTCTACCACTGAGTCTTTTTATTAATATTACCACTGTAACTTTTTTACTTGGGTTTTCCAATTCTACTACTACTACTACTTCTGTCCGTTGTGCCCAAGCCACAAGCCCTGAGACACACTTACGATTGGTTCCCGGATGAATTAGCTGCTCGGATGCCAGCCGACATGCAGACATGTCGCAGTCCGCCGTCGATCGTCGACGATCCGAATCAACGTTCGGAGTTAAAGTGACCTATCACAAAACACATATATGAAATTGAAGCTCAAGAGTTAAAGCCGCACACGTACTATTCTGTTTTTGACTATCGACTATGATCGTCTTAACGTATTGGGGTAGCTGAGACCGAGCCAAGGGGTTTTCATTGGCCATTACCAAGTTACATACGGATTAATTCTACCGTAGCCATCTCTGAGCATCAAACTTTCCACTTTCCGTTTTTCTGTTCCTCCCGGATAACAAATTTATAGTGTATCACTATGCACTAGCCTTAACCTAGTTGCTGAAGGATAGGTTGGACTGTGATAGCCCATTTCGCTGCTCGCACTCCGAAAGGCTGACATCTGTAATCTCAAGTGGATTGACATGGCCTCCCTCGGAGTTGTGAGATATAGCCTCCATCACTTGATAAATAAAGCATCTTGCAAAACCTTCGATACCGAAGCTCACCAATACTGCCAAGAGGAACGGATCCTAGAAGCAGGAACACCGATTAGCGACTACATAAGCTCTTTGATTGTGTTTAATTTACACTATAGATACTTTATCAGTAGGTAGAAAATGCTTTTCAAGCTTTTATTAAATGGAGAAAGAAATACATTAGAAAGAGACTATAAAGTAGGGCCAGGTCCAGAAGTCGGTAGGCCGAGATGTGGCTAAAGCCCATTAGGGCAGTATCAAACCATTATCGCAAGGCCGTAAATGGTGGCTCAGCGGGATTCCGACCATGGACACAATCTCATACCTATATTTAGCTGTCGCATATGTCCTGATACTCTGGCTCTTAATCGAATTCGAATTATGTTCGGTATTTTAGCATTACTGCTCCAAATGACGGCTCAGGTTCTGCGTACTTGCGGCGTCCACCACGATTCTCTTTCCCCAGACATATATATATAGCCATGCCCCCTTTGTTTACATGGTGAATGGTTACTTCTACAATAACTTAGATCCTGAAAGCTGGTTTGAATAGCGACTACCAATCTCGTGTCCAGAAACAAAAAATAAAATAAAATAAAAAATTAATATTCAAGCTCACCATGTCTTACGGAAACTTTGGTGAAAAACCATCAATCATTCCCTGTATCATCTTTTCAATACTCTTCGGCCCAATGATGTTTCTACATCTCTACATAATGATCAAAAAGAAGTGCATATTCTGGTGGCCATTTCTTCTGGGACTAATATGCGAAATCGTAGGCTGTATAGTGCGAATTTTTAGCCGCAAGTCGCCCGATAACATTCCATTATTTGCAGTACAGGAGGTTTGCCTGCTGCTTCCTGCCTCTCTATTTGCTGCAAGTATCTATATGATCTTGGGGCGACTACTGACATATATCAAAGCTGAATCTGCATCCATAGTTAGTGTAAGGTGGATGACGGGGTTCTTCGTGATTGGGGATGTTATTTCCTTTCTTTCTCAGGCTGGAGGCGGTGCCATGCAAAGTTCTGATAGTGCTAATACTAGAGATATCGGATCTAAGGTTGTCATCGCAGGTCTCAGTGTACAATTGGTATTTTTCAATGGGTTTATCATCACCGCCGCGATTGCAGACTATCGGTTAAGAAAGATGAACCACAACCCCCACACCCCTGGTAACTTCCAATGGACAACGATGTTTAATATGCTATATTTAGCGTCAGTGATTATTCTTGTTCGGTCAATCTTCCGAATGGTTGAGTTTGCGGAGGGTGTAGATGGTCCCGTAATGAACAACGAGGTCTACATGTGGGTGCTTGACGTAACTTTAATGTATCTTGTAGGGATTATTTTCAGCGTGGTTCATCCTGCGTATGTCTTGGTAAAGGATCAATGGGCTTTTATGGATAGTGAAATGACTGAAGCTAGTGACGACAGGCAAAGGCTCAGTGAAGGAAAAGCAACGCCTGTTTGACCGACTACGGCTAGGGTTATACAGAACCTAGTGTGACCTCACAAAATAGTATGTTTGAAAGAAAATGGTCAGAAGGACAAATTAGCAAGTTTTGTGGAAGTGGCCAAGAGAGCACAACCATATTACAAACCTAAGGATGGGCAGCCCGATGTTATAAGCCGATATTAAAATTATGAATGCAATACTTATATATAAATACAAATTAGTTACGAGGAATATTAAAGAAGAATAGATTAAGATGGCAAATCACATAGTCCCAGGTCTCATGTGGCCATACTCTTACGAGTCCTCGTAGATTTGCGTCGTGCGGCTGAAGTCCCTCCCGTACTAGCTCGCCGCGTAGTAATCTTTGGATCTGCTTCTTCAAGAGCAATTTCCTTCTTTACTTCCTCTACAAGTTCACTTACACCATTCTCTGCATCATATCCAGCCGAGCATGATGTCCTCGAACCACTGTCGCCGCTACCATTACCATCGGCTGCAGCAGCTGCACTCTTCACTGCCAGAACATCTACTGCATCGACAAGCTCATTATGGTCCCGTCGCATTTTAGTTCGTAGCGATGGTAGTGCATAATTGACTTGTGATCCTCTAGAAGATCGTCTACGCCTAGGAGGTGACATGATGGTTTGTGGCATGGTTTCATTCTCTATTGGCAGTGTCTTCTGTTTCTTTCTTGGGGGTTGTTTCTCTTTGGGTTTTGCCGATTTCGACGATGATGCAGGCTTGGGGGGCTTTGGCACTTCGTTGACATTCTTTGCTCCAAGTGGTTGTCTTACGATATTGCTATTATCAGCTGATTTATCGTTCTGTGCTGGTTTTTGATTTGTCTTTTTCTTCGTCGCACCTGCGGTAGCCTTGGGTCTTGCTCCTCCTGTGGATTTGATAATTCTACTATTTGTAGTTGAGGTTGGTGGCTTTCTTGAGCCCACATGTGACGATATTGAAGGCTCACTGAGCTCCAGCTCTGATTCCTGCTCAGGCTCTGGTTTTACCTCTGGTTCGGGCTCAGCGAAGGAAGGAGTACCCTCCGGTTCTGCCTCCACAGCCATAGCGTCTCCCTCCTCTGATCCAATCGCAACATCTTGGGTCTCCACTTCCTTGTCGGCATTATTTGCAGTTGATTCACACTCAATATGTGCTTTGAAGACACCAGTAAACTCACTCTCATCTTCCTCTGGGATGGAATCTTCTACAACAGTTCCGGCAGCATTTATTTCCTCACGATCGTAGTTCTCCTCCTCGCAAGTCTTGTCCTCGTCACTCCCCTTACGTTTACGTTTGGTAATATTCCCCAGCTGGACAAGCTGGTCGCCTGGTTCTGGGCCATGCGATAGTGATGCTGAACGGTCACCACCAAATGTTAGTAGCTGCTCGATTTCGTCAAACTTGTCTTGTAGAATCTGTCGTATCTGCGAGTTTCTGTACTCCCTTTCTTTCACTAGTTGAATGTTCTCGCACCGGAGGTCATAGTTTTCGTTCATGAGTTGACCTGTGGCATGTTCTAGCTGTGCGATTTTGTCTTCCAGTGCTGCATGAGACTTTGCTATAGCTCGATTCTGAGCTCCGAATTTGCGCCTCACTAATTATGTATGTTAGCTTAAGTTGGTTCTGACTAGTAAACTTACACAAATCCAAGCTCTGTGGGTTCACAGTGTCCTGCCGTTGGTTCAATCTTGCCATTGTGGCCGATATATGTCTAATGTTTGTTTGACGAGAAGAGGTCCAATCCCAAAATTTCATTTAAAACAAAATGTATATAAACACGGCGTTGTCATGGCAACCGTTTTATCGTACAAGTTTTTCAAAAACCTCCCAATACTATCACCAAACTCCCAATACACCACTATCGCTAAACTACTAAACCTCCCAATAGGATCACGAAATACGAAACGAACGCGTTATTGTCACGAAACACGGGACGCGACTACAGTAACCAGAATGAGAAGAAATGCATCTATGGCTCCAGCGGGGGGACAAACCTCGTTAGCTGCTAGGCTCTCTGAGAAGCGACAAGAGCTATATAATGTGCAGGAGCTCCAGCGAGAGTCTTCTCATCTGGCCGATGAGCTGGAGGCGCTTAAAACGAAGCTCGAGACTATCACCGATGGGACAGAGGCCGTGGCTGCAGTGATGACAAACTGGCAGAGCGTTCTGCGGGCTGTCTCGCTGGCATCTACCTCGTTGTCAAAGTATAGTGAAGAGGACTTTGAACCAGCGAGTGAAGAGACACCTTTACCAGAGACCTTGGTTCGGATTCGACTAGACGAGGAATAGAGAGATGTGGTAGGTGAGCAGAGATGGGTTCGAATAGTGGTGCCCTATGGGCTTTATTGATTAAATAAACTTGAATCACAGTACGGTTGGCACATCTATCTATAGGTGACACTCAGTGCCAAAGTTTGAAAGCGGACTGCTCTGACCATGCAGTTGAAACTGCTAATAACTTACAAAATAGACTTCCACCCCGACTCTTACCGCATGCCTGAAACTACGATAAATCCATCTTCAACGACGGCGCAGAGCTCACAGGTTTGGAGCCGGCCGATGACGCTCCAATCACCGTTTGCACTCGAGAAAATATACCCTTGGTCCACGAATCGAGACTGTACTTGTCTACAGCATTAATGATCGTCTCATTCTCAGCCTTGATGTCTTCAACTATAGCAGAAACCTGCGAGTCACTAGCATATGCGTATCTTTGCGACAGATTCGGGACGTCCTGTGTAATTATCTTAGGCTCCATCATGTAGTCAATAGCCTGCTCAGAAATTATTTCATCTTCTAGTCCCTTGAGCAGTGTTTGATAGAGGATCGTCTTTTCAATCACTTGCTGTACCTTAGCATCAGATTTGCTCTTGGTGTTGACAATCTTGCTCCAATCGTCGGCCAGAAACAGTCGTTGCCAGATCAAATGCTCATTGACAGATTTCCTCTCGGGAGAAAGTGCAGACTCAGACACAATCTTCAGTGCTCGGTAGTAGTTGAGCTTACCGTCATTGGTGTCGACCTTTACTAGCGTCAACAAATCTACAAGTTCCTCCACTCCAATAGACCGGTTTTGTTCCATTCGGGACAAGACTCTTTTGGCCACTTTATGCAGAGACTTGCGACCTTGCTCGATCAAATAGTTCAATGGGTCGTCATCACCACCCCCGGCTACGGAAAGCTGTGTCTTGAGAGCATCCTGAGCATTCGCAACTTGTAACTGAGAGTTGACTTCGTGCAAAATGACCTTGCTTTCACCAGATGGCTGGTTCAATACGCAGAGCTTTGCAATGCTCAGCCTCAGCTTGTTGTTGGAACTTAGATCTTCGCTGGCATTACTATCTAGCAGAGCCTTGCCCGCATCCAAAAACCGCTCTTTATTCACATCATTTACCCAAGAGATACGGCTGGTCTGCTTCTTAGACTTGAAAAACCTGTCCAGATACTGACCAAACTCCGGGAAAATGGTGAGCAGGGTCTTGAGTTGGTTGGTTTCCAGGAGGTACTGATACAGCACTGCAGCAAAATCGTAACCGGATTTCACCATATAGTTTTTCAATGCATTGAGGTGATCCTCACCGCTAGTACTGCTGCTGCTGCTGCTCAGTTTCCAGTCCTCTACTAGAATCTCCACCAGTGATCTATAAATGCTGAAATCCTCAGCAATTCTCAGAGCACCCAGCTTGTTGCCAGTATTAACAACCTCTCTGAGCCAGCCACCACGCCGTTCGGCATACACTGCAGAGAGCTTTTCGCCCTCGTCCTTATTGTTGTTTTTGGCGGTGCTTGGTGAATTCGCAATCCAGCTGAGACGTTGTGAATAGATCGCACACAGGCTCTCTACTAGGAACAACAGCTGGGACGATAGCTCATTGGCCTTTTTCTCGTCTTTTTCTACAGTGCTATAGGCTGTTTTGGTTAGATTATACTGAGTCTCGAATGCCTTGATCATTTCCGGCGAAGAAACCCAAGGCGCATGCTCACATGCACTGGACTTATCCAGCCCCAGAATAGGCGAGTACTCGTTTTCGACGTTTAGCGCTGATTTGTAGATTGCCTCTAATAGAATTGAGTTAGTGTCAATTAGGATGCCAATGTCTTTGGTGTCCGAGCAGTACTTGCTCGATCTGACCAGCAGCTGGTCGATCACGTTTGCCTGTTGCCTGTTAGTAATTGTCCTTTGAGCCTCCTGGGTCTTCTGCGCCCAATATCATAAAATATAGAAAGAATATACACACCTTCTGTAGGAACCAGTCTCGTAGTGGATCACCGCTACTACTATTCTTCGCCTGGTCGTTAATCACTGTGACCAAAACATTGACACTCTCCTCGTAGAGATTTTTGTCGACATGGCTCCACAGAGCCTTAGCCACCACAGTCTTTTGCAAGTCCCACAGTAGCTGTAACCTCGCCGCAATGCTCAATTGATCTGGGGGATAATTGTCGTGAATATATCGAGCCAGCCTCTGTAAACAGGCCACTCGCATCTCCAAATGCTCGTTCAGCGAGGGCAAGATGGGTGGCATGTACACAGACTTTGTAGTCAGAATCTCGTTAGACACCTGGAGCACGACTCGTTCCAGAACATCAGGCGAGAAGGCTGACCGCTGGTCAAAGTCGACAGGATTGTTGAATCCTGCTCCAGCATCATAGCCATAAAACACAGCTTGCTCTACTTTCGACTTGGCCAGCTCTGGCTCCAGCGCAGTCTGTTTCTTCTCTACAGGAATGCGTGTTTCGTCTTCAAACCTTTCGATACGGATCACCCCAGCCTTACTGGCCAGCAGCACAATGCCACAGTTTCTGGTGATCTTGCCATTCGTCCTCGCAATGTCCTCCTTACCAGCACCCTCGATTGTCACCTCGTGCCGGAAAGTGATTACGTCTTCCCACCGTCGAGATAATGTGAGGTCCGGATTACGCTCTGGCATAGCCTCCAGCAGCACGACCCCATGAGAGAATACTGCAAACAGGGTGCTGTGGGGTTCTGGGAACAGCAGTTTGGGTGGGCGAGTAGACGGCTGGGTATATGTCTGGATGCGGTGCGTCGAGTAGATCTTAATTTCCTTATTCTTAATGGTGATAGTGTAAAGCACATAATAGACCTCTGACTCGTTGTGAGCGAACGACGACAGGATATATATGCATTCTTCTGGTTCGTTGAGCTCGACATCATGCACGGTGAAAGTCTCTGCAGCATGCGGGTACAATGGGGTGATGTGATTCAGCATGACATCTCTGAAATGCTCATCCATTAGGACCTTGGCATACCCGCTTCTCGAACACTCCCAGACAGACAAATCACCGTTCTCGTTGATAATAAGTGCTTGCTGCTCACTTCGGCCGGTGGTGTTGCCTAGCTTGATGGAGACTACACCTCTTCGATGGCCCTGGGGGAGAATGGCTCCTTTGAAGGCAGATAGCAATCCTGTACCACCGCCTCTCATAGTTTGGCTATGAATTGCGGGTTTGCCATTGGAATCCCGCAAAGTAATTAGAATGTACCGGCCACTTGAGGTGGTGATTACGATTCCGGCTGGTTCTACGTTCTGCAAATTGTCTATCCACTCTCCTGCGTAGACACCGACCTCATGCTGGATGCTTTTCCTCCTGTGTAGAAGCCCATCGGCCACTGCTCCTCCAATGGCCTCCCAGTAGGTGATTAGCCCTGAGGTTGTATTTACGGTAACCAGCCCAGGCTCTCGTGATCCCGGGGCTGGAGCCACCAATGTCGCTAATGGCGGCTCAGAACCAGCTCCAGCACCAGCAGGGAAGTTTACAGTATTTGGGACGTGGTCGGGAGACGAGTAGTCCCATACAAATGTCTTGTCGTTGCTTACGACCAACGCGTGGTTGGTATTTTGATCAGCGAGCCCTGTAGAGATTTCGTTGTTGCCCCCTTTCAGAACTACGGGAATTGCTGGAAGACGAGATACACAGTATTTCGTGTTCTTGGTCAATTCTACAACGCCATCGCGGGCAGATTCTGGTTCGTTGCTGTTGATGAACGACTCTTGGCCGGTGGATGAGGGCAATCGAGAGGGTCCCCGGTGGTGAGAGTGGGAGCTGACCACACGGCTCGAATTTCTGTTTTGTCTCAAAGACGATTGGCGAATCTGCTTGAAGCTGGTGTTCATGCTAGTCTTTTTTTCGCGTTCGTCTTGTACAGGTTGTTTGGTGGTTTGAGATAGTTTTCGAGATAGTTTTCGAGATAGTTTTAGATGGTGGAAAAATATAGTAATAATTTTGTCCCAACCGGTGAAACTTTTTGCGGACCCGACTAAATCAAGAATTTTTTATCAGAGAAATTTTTTTTTTTTTCCTATCGACCAAGAGAATAAAAAAAAAAAAAAAAAAAAAAATAAAATTGATAAAATGTTGAAGACACTGTAAGTATACCTAATCTCCTAGGAAATGTGCTACTATTTTGGCCACTCTGTAACAATCCCTTGGTCTAAACCTCAAATAGTTCAGTCACTAACCCCACTTAGAGAACCAAAAAATGCGAGATCAAAACGAGCTATGGAAAAACGGGAGCCAAAGCTCGTAGAAAACGTTAAGCAAGCCCTATTCGTACCAGGTGCAAACTGTAATCAGCTCCTTTCAAATGCCATGATTGATCTTAACGCACTGAAAAAACCAGATGCCAAAAGATTCAACAAGAAAAACGACATCAGACCGTTCGAAGATGCCTCATCACTCGAATTCTTCTCAGAAAAGAACGACAGCTCCCTTCTGGTCTTTGGATCGCACAACAAAAAGCGACCAAATAACCTGACATTTGTCCGAACCTTCAGCTACAAAATATACGACATGATCGAACTAAAAGTAGACAACCTCAAACTGTTGAAAGAATTCCGAAAGCAGACTTTCCAGATCGGCCTCAAGCCAATGTTCACATTCAATGGCCCCCTATTCGACACACATCCAACATTCCAACATGTCAAGTCTCTGTTCTTGGACTTTTTCCGTGGGCAAACCACCGATCTGTTGGATGTTGCCGGCCTACAGCATGTAATCTCAGTTTCAGCCGCGGAGCCTGAGGATGACGAGAGCCCGCTGCCATTAGTTCATTTCAGAGTTTATTTGCTCAAGACCGAAAGAAGCTCTAATGGTAAGCTCCCACGAGTAGAGCTGGACGAGATTGGACCTCGATTTGATTTTAAAATCGGAAGAGTTCAATCTGCCGATCCTGATATGGAGAAGGAGGCCATGAAGCGGCCCAAGCAGCTTGAGCCCAAGACTAAGAAGAACATTGAGACTGATCTCATGGGTGACCAGATTGCTCGGGTGCATGTGGGCAAGCAGGATATGAACAAGATCCAGACCCGTAAGATGAAGGGGTTGAAGTCAAGGTTTGATCAGCTGAGCGATGATGATGAGGATGAGGTTGATGAGATCGAGGAGCCAGTCAAGAAGCGAGCTAAGCGAGCTTGATCTGGGTGTGAAGCATACAGCTCTATCGGGAGGTGGATTGGAGATATGTACTTACTGGGAGGTTAATTCAAAAGCTATACCTACTAGGAGGAGTCTAAAAGTGTATCTAATAGATGACTAGGAGTACTAGGAGAAGTCTAAAAGTATACCTACTAGAAGGTAGAGGCATACCTCCCTGAGGTAACTAAGAAGCATAAAATAGGGATTAGAAAGTGAATTAGTAATATATGTATAAATTATTTTGCAGAAAGCGTTTAATTCTTTGAGCCGCACAACACATCCCTTGAAAGGTATGAATTCCGGTTTGTCACGGGATTTTATCGCACTGATCTTGCAATGGCTTCTTTTCAACTATAAAAGGGGCCAGGTTTCCCCTCGATTTGTCCAATTACTCATAGTTCAATCCACGTAACCTTTTTTTAAAACTTTTTTGTAACTGAGCCGCACGGCTCATCTTCCGACATGGGGCCGAAGATTGTTTCGTCACATCGTCACACAGATCAAACAAAAGCTTCATATTAAATACACACATCTTCTAGAACAGCAGCAGTATACACGCCACGGATTTCCATATGCTTTATCATACATAGGTCAGTTTATATCAAGCGCCTCCCTACTCATGCTTCGCCTTATTGTCAACAAGTCGCAAAAGATTCCGCAATAACATGGAAATAGTAACCTTACCAATAGAAGGTACATATAGCGAGGCCCGCTCTTTAACCTCCGGCGAAAAGTTCTTCTCGCTGGAAAAGTTGATACACACAGCACCATATTTAATGTGCTCCACAGGGAACTTATAGTCTGGGCTCGGTACACCAGTGACAATAACATCAGACTGTGCAGCTGCATCTTGCCATTTCATATCATCCAAATCCGTCACGTGATGACGTTTTGACTTGATCCCATCCCCCCGAGTAAACTTTTGGACTCCAGTAACGTCAATAGAGTACACAACTGCACCGTCATTAGCCAGAAGAGCCGCCAATGGCCGGCCAACAATCTCACTACGATTGACGACAGAAATTGTCTTGCCATACAATCGGTTACCATATGGCAAGACAGAATTGTACACACCGAGGTATTCCAAGATTTTCACAACTGCAAGAGGAGTGCAGGGCAGGATACTCTTTTGCGTCTCGGCCTTATCAAGAAATCGTCGATTGTGGTACATGTTCTGGATATACAAATGACTCAGACCTTCGACATCCTTGTCTTTAGAAACTACCTGCTGAAGATATTGATCCTGTCGGTTGCCGAATACCGGGAAGTAGATCATGATACCATCTACTTGGTCATCCTCATTGGCTGCCACAATGGCTTCTTCGAGATCCTCCTTATCGACTGTTCGAAGCTCGTAGGTGAAGCCAATGTCCTCACTGGTCTTACCGGTCCAGTCTGCATACATTTTGGCGGCTGGATCGGTGTTAGCCAGGAAGCCAACCAATTTTGGAGATCGACCAAGCTGCTTTACACCTTGTTCCAGTTCCTTGACGAAAGGTTTGGCTACTGTGCCAGCCAAAAGAGTTCCTACCAGTGTGTTAGCTCTAGCGAAAAAAGGAAAAGGAAACACAGTAAACACCATTTTTACCAAATATCACATACTACAGGAAGATTCAGACATGTCTGCGAGGCAAAAAGCTTTTGTATAATATATATACAAAGCTTTCTATCAGGAACAAAAACTGGGACGGGTCAAATTTTTTCTATTTTCTCGAATCCAAGGACGGGTCACTTTTCCGTCCCGGAATTATATAAAGGAATTTATGGGGGAGAAACAACAACACACATCGTTACTGATAGAAGGTACTGCAAGTGTATTTTACACAGTCGTTGCAGAACTCGATCTGAGTACTAAATAAAAAATAAAAAAAGGGGGACACAAAAATGTCGAGAGACTCGACACAATCTCGCCCAGTATGTCGATCAATAAATAGTAACTACCCTCAAAAGCTAACAAGATTAGGAAATGATCCAACTGGACCATGGGGACTACGTGTTTGATGAGAATGGACGAGGTACTCCGGCATCGACATTCTTCAAGCGACTGGCCAACTATAGTCGTTCCAAAAGTCCGCAGAGAGACGGCGATAACAAAGTGATTGGGGCTTCCTATTCCCATGCTGACATGCTGAAGAAGGAAATGGAGTAAGTATTGGTATTTTGTTTTTTTTTTTTTCTCTATATGCTCTTGGGCCTCTATCTGGTCCAAATCGCATCACTATTTTGCACCTTACCACCAACCATCTCACCCAATTGTGTTTCAGACCACACTAACAGCTTAGAAAATCAATAACCCCCTCTCCCACAGGAGAATCAAGAAGACGGAAAGGATACTTCGACATGGACGATGAAGACTGGGACGCTAATGTAGAACATAATACGGTCCTCTCGCCAGTAGAAAAAAGCATTGAAAACCAACCAGAACGCACAAGTAAAGAGCTATATTCCAGCCGCAAAACGTCTGGTTTGAAAACCCAAGTGGACGGAATCATTCGCGATCCGTCCAGCTCTCTGTATTCTGTTCATGATAGCATATCTCAGGCAGCTATAGCATCTAGTGAGTCGCTGCCCTCAAAAGAGCGAGACCGCACCAATGCGGAAATCGAGGAGATCAATTCCCGCTTGTCAAGAATCAATAAATTCAAGAAAGTACTACAGGCTAGCAATGTCGATCTCAACGAGCTCAAAAAGCTATCCTGGTCCGGCATCCCCGAGGAGCTGAGGCCCATGTCATGGCAGCTTCTGCTGGGGTATTTACCCACTAACGCCGAAAGACGGGTTCAAACATTGGCTCGGAAAAGACAGGAATATCTCGATGGAGTGGAGCAAGTGTTTGGAAGTGGACTAGATCAACAAATGTGGCACCAGATATCTATTGATGTCCCGAGAACCAACCCGCATATAAAACTATACGGCTATGAAGCAACACAGAGAGCTTTGGAACGAATATTGTATTTATGGGCCATTAGACATCCGGCTAGTGGATATGTCCAGGGTATTAATGATTTGGTGACGCCGTTTTTCCAAAGCTTTCTCTCAGCATATGTAGATGGGGATCCGGAGGAGTATGACCCAGGCAATTTGCCCAAGGGAGTAATGGATGTGGTAGAGGCTGATAGCTTCTGGTGTCTAACCAAACTGCTAGATGGGATTCAGGATAACTACATCCACGCCCAGCCCGGGATTCAGCGTCAGGTAGCAGAGCTGCGTGACTTGACTTCCAGGATTGATGCTAATTTGGCTCGGCACTTGCAGAGCGAAAACGTCGAGTTCATGCAATTTTCGTTCAGGTGGATGAACTGCTTGCTAATGAGAGAGATGAGTGTCAAGAATACTATCCGCATGTGGGACACATATCTGGCGGAAGGGCCCCAGGGGTTCTCCAAGTTCCATGTGTATGTGTGTGCGGCTTTTTTGATCAAGTGGACCCAGAAGCTGCAGAAGATGGACTTCCAGGAGATTATGATGTTCCTGCAGGCGCTTCCCACGAAGGAATGGAATGAGAAGGACATTGAGCTACTTTTAAGCGAGGCCTTTATGTGGCAGTCGTTGTATAAAAATGCATCTGCGCATCTGCGCACGTGAGTGAACAGTGATAACTATTTTCTATGTATGTGAAGGGGGCTTGTCCAAGAGCTTGATAAAAAGAGTTCTCCGGCATGAGCCTAATGAAGGAGGACTAGTCCAAGAGCCTAATAAAAAGAATGCTCCAGCATGAAGCCTAATGAAAGGGAACTGTCTCCAATATAGCGCCTAGACAACATTTGTCTAGTGCAGTTGGTAAGTACTTGCCAACAGCCAACAGTAGCAATAGAGTGAAACTTTTGGTATTAATATATAGACTAGTGCTAGAACATCTACCCTGAATGAACCCAAGCAATGCTCACAATCGCATCAGTGGTCTTTCCCTCGTACTTGTGGTTCCATACTCCATCTTTCTCAGGATCCCAGCAGGATCCGCAGGTGGTCCGAATTCCAGTAGGGCCCGACGAACTCTTATCAATCAGCGTGCAGTACACGATGTATTTGTAGGACTTTGTACTGGACTTGAGCTCGTCTAGTATGTGTTGGATGATTTTGTCGTTCCATGCTGTGGTGCTGTCGTGCTGGTAGTCATTGTCGGACAGAACGTCTTTACACGCGTCAGTCACGAGCTTTTCCAGCTGGTCTTTGGACAGCGGCTGAGATGTGGCATGTTAGTTATACCTATAAGCTGTAGGGCTACATACTGCTGAGTCTGACAGTTTGGGATCGAATATTTGTGCTGTCATGGCGACTTGTAAGTAGAGAAGTGGTGTTTGGGGTACTCGGAGATATGTTGGTGGGAGTCGACTGGTCCTCGCCGGTAGCTTGGAGTAATTGGATGAAGCTTAATATATATGTATGTCGCGGGGAATTGTATGAAGTTATCTCGAATATCGTAAAAGTATTAAGCCATTTTATACATCATAAATGATAGTCATTTTGTGCATCGTAAACCATGACATTTTTGCACATCGTATTTGTACAAAACCACTCTGTATGCCACAACTTCTACAGTAATTTCGTAGATCGTAAGTTATATAAGTCGTCCTGTACATTGTAAATCATAGTCATCTTATACATAGTGAACTATATAAGTGATCTTGTACTTCGTAAATTATAAAAGTCATCTTGTACTTCGTAATTGTATATTGTATGAATGCATTAAATAGTGTTACATGGGAACTAATCACACAGCGGCACAGAAAGGAACAAATCGCCTCGACCCACAGGCAACCTACCTACAGGTAACCTCCAAAAGACGCCCACAGTCATACATCTCCCCATTGGACTGATCCAGAACCGTGACTCCCTCCAGAGTGTGCACCCCAGCGGACAGTGCAAGAATCGAGATCTCTGTCTCATAGCACGACTGTGCGTACAAGGGCCCCACACGGATGTCATTACTGAGACTAATCAGGCCCACCTCGCCTAAAGACGAGTTCTGATACATCTTCTTCAAAGACTGTCGGTCAATAATCGGGAACAAATCAGCATTCCGGGGCAAGCTCTTCTCAAATGCCTTGTCTATTGGCTGGATGTACAGCGACAAGTGACGAGTCACCTGCGACCGGTTTACCGCAAACACCTTCCATTGGAACGATTCGCCAATCTTGACAGTACTTGGCCCAGAGAAGCTTATTGTGAGCCCGCTCAGATTAGATGTCGACCACTTGCTGGTTCGAGCCGCAGACGGCAGAGACGTACTGCTACTTGTGCGGCTCATCCGCATGATTTTCTTCATCGACGGAGTGCCTGGCACTGTTTGGGCCATTGGCGCAGGAGGAGGTGGTGGAGGTAATGCTGAGGGAGCAGGAGCTGGTGCCTGTGTGTTGATGTCAAAGTCTACTATGGTGTCCCACTTGGTTCGAATTGTGGGTTTGTAGGTAGTGGTACTATTACCAGTAGTAGTAGAAGTAGTGGTACTGCTCGACAACTGCGGAGTACACTCTACAGTAATGCTGACGGGCTTGATCTTCGAGGAGGCCTGTTGTTCTTTAGACATGAGGAATAGATCACTATGGTACAAATTGAAGGATATGGTCCACGACTCTCCTGGGCTCAGCTGCTGCGGCAGCTCTACAACCCCCATCGTGGAGGCTGATCCACCCAGCAGCTCCACCTGAGCTACATCGATCTGGATATCTACCTGCGATGACTCGGCAGAGCTGATCTCCAGTATCGTCACCACATTGTCTTGATTCCCATTGGCCTTGGTGGTCCGCAGCCTCAGATTGAGGGCTGGAACTACCGGGATAGTCACCGCCGCAGACAGCTTCTCCCGCAGCTTCTCGTAATCATTCTTGCCTGGTGTGTCTTCGCCCATAGCGACGACTGCACTGCTGGAAGACGAAGATGACGAAGTAGTACCAGCAGGCTGTGGAGAAGGCGATGGGGTCGCCGATACTTTAGTGTTTGTGTCTGGAAGAGCCACTCGAGAAGCTGACAGAGTCGACTGAAGCCGGCTCAAGTTGGAGTCGTGGCCCAAGGCCTCAAACAGGTTGATTGCCTTTACAGGGGCAAAGCTCTCCAGATAGCTCGAATTGACCTCTTTGGGTTTGACCACCTCTTCTACAATGCTTTTGCCCAAGTTCAGCACAGCATCCACCACCACTCGAGGCTGCACCAAACGCGTTCTGGGGTGCTCAATTGGCGCATCAATCTTCCATATCGCGATTTCATCAGTCTTTTGCACGAGGTGCGAGCTGTCTACGATCTCTGAGTGGGTGATGTACGACTGCTCTCTGTCGGCGACGGATCCAACTACCTTGATCTCCACCGCGATGGCCACATGGTCGAAGTCCGCATTGCGCTCCAGGCTTTTTGGCGATTCGTCGCGATCGCTCAGCTTGTCGTTGTCGTTGTCAATGTCATTGTCACCATCAACATCCAGCTTGAGCTTGATGTAGATGGGGATCTGCTCATCATAAAACAGCAGCGACCTATTCTGTGACTCTTCTAGTCTATCCAGCTCCAATTGCCCCTCAGGAATATGTATCGAAAGCGTCCCAGAAGACACTATGTCATCGTTACTCATGCTGTACCTAATGGTTGAATAGAATAACGTGGAAGCTTTGGAGAGTAAACGTGATCACGCACCTTTAGTAAAAAAAAAGCCCAGCAACAAAACCCAAACCCACGGAACTATATAAAAGTCCCATCATCACCGACTGATCACAAAGCACTTTTCCACCCTAAATCTCACATAACTAAACCACAAATCTTACACAACAGTATATACTAGAAACAATAAAAATGGCTGATCAAGACTGGGACTCAGTAACAACTATCGGTAGCCGTGCCCGAGTTGGTGGCGGCGGCCCAAGAGCTAACGTGGCCAGAACCTCTGGCCAAGTTAACGCCGCTCGACGAAGTGGTAATGTCATCTCAGTCGACAAGAAGTACTCCGCTGGTGGCAACAAAGGTGCCAGCAGCGAGGGTCAGCATCTGACCAAGGTTGACCGAGAGAACGAAGTGGCTCCTCCAGCAAAGGTCAGCATGGATGTGGGTAAAGCGATCCAGAAGGGCCGACAAGACAAGAAGCTCACACAGAAGGAATTAGCCACGAGGATTAACGAAAAGCCTAATGTAATCAACGACTACGAGGCTGGCCGAGCTGTTCCAAACCAGCAGGTGCTGGGTAAGATTGAGCGAGTGGTTGGAGTGAAGCTTCGAGGCAAAGACATCGGATCTCCTCTTGGGGGTCCTAAGAAGAAGTAGTTTTTTTTTTTTTTTTCTGTATCTATATATCTCTAGCAGCGAATGCATCTGTTATTGGATAGATAGTTGTGATCCAGGCACCAGTTAGCGACTTATTCCAAAATGTCACATATCATATATATAACCCAGATCGATGTGTGGCTATATACTTAGTACAATGGGCCCGCATAAATGTCTAAACGTTGGTGGTGCGCCACCTCATGCTATGAAAATTTAGGCTAAGAAAGCAGTTTTATTTTTTTTTTTTTTTTTTTGCTCCAGAAAAACAAACAACAAAAACTCTCCTGTTAACCTTTGAATCTATTGTCAACCTCTAAAACTCTTGTAAAACTTTCAAATCTCTTATAAATCTCCAAACCTATAAGCACCAATGGCAGTATTCTCTCTAAACGGAAAAGGGCTGAAACTCGATTCCGCCCAGGACATCAAACCACACCTGGAAAAGCTAAAGGAACTCGAAAACGTCACCGAGATCGATCTCGTAGGTAACACTTATGGTATCGAAGCATGCAAAGAGCTGGCATCAGCTCTAGGCAAGCTAGACAAACTGGAAGTCGCCAACCTCTCGGATATCTTCACCGGCAGACTGAGAGAAGAGATCCCAACCTCCCTAGATGCCATCCTTACCGCATTCCTAGACTGTAAAAACCTCCACACAATTGATCTAAGTGACAATGCATTCGGTATAGCCACCATTGATCCATTGGAAAAGTTCTTGGCCAAGCATGCTCCTTTGCAACATTTGATCCTGGCCAATAACGGGTTTGGTCCACAAGCTGGTGCCCGAATCGGAGCCGCATTGGAGAAACTTGCTGCTGTAAAGAAGGAATCAGGTGCTCCTACGCTGAAAACAGTGGTCTGCGGTAGAAACCGTCTAGAAAACGGATCCATGGAGGCCTGGGCCAAGATGTTGGCTGCTCACGGCTCAGTCAAGGAACTGCGAATCTACCAGAATGGTATTCGTCAGGAAGGTATCGAGCATCTGCTACTCAATGGATTGGACAAGTCACTGGAAATCGAGAAATTGGATTTCCAAGATAACACATTCACCTCTCAAGGTGCCAAAGCTCTCGCTCAGGTGATTTCCAAGTGGGACAAGTTGAAAGAGCTTCAAGTGTCTGATTGCCTGCTAAGTGCCAAAGGTGGTGAGGATCTGGGACGAGCATTGCTTGAGGGCGACGAGAACAAAAACCTCGAGACTCTGCGACTGCAGTACAATGAGATTGAGCAGCCGGGCTTGGAGCTGCTCAAGAAGGCCATTGAGAAGAACATTCCAAACCTCAAGATGCTGGAGCTCAATGGTAATAGATTCCC
>JAJLUM010000017.1:0-68898 GCA_030564265.1 Blastobotrys attinorum
GAGTCTACGTACTCTATTGCTTCTTTTTCTGCATTCCCAAGTCCCTCTTGATAGAATGGGTCATTCTGATTTGATTCCGACATTTAATTCTGGCGATTGAATCAAAAGGTAGTGGTAGGCACTTTGGGTTTTTTGTTGATGGTTCGTGCGGTCCGCGAAAAATTCCAAAAAAAAAAAAAAAAAAAAAAAAAAAAAAAAAACCCCGAAAAAAGGAGCTTACATCCACTCTCACAAAAATTCAGTTTCAAGATGGAGGATCGTAAGGAACGATTCAAAGCTCTGAAAAAACGAGCAGTTGAATCATCGTCGGCAAACAAAAAAGAGGTCTACGAAGAACATAAAAAGAAGGCCATCGACGTCAAAGAGCAGCAGAAACTAGATCGCCGCAAAGAGCAGGCCGAGTTCCAGCTAGAGAAACTAGAGGCCAAGGAAAACAACCAGGACTTTGAACGAAAGCGTGCTTGGGACTGGACGGTAGCAGAGGTCGAAGCATGGGATACTAAACAGGAAGCTAAAAGGCATAGGCAGGAATCCAGAGTTGGAGGATTTGCAGCAGCAGCAGAACGAGCATATCTTAGGGACATGAAGGAGTTTGAACCTGACCTGGAGGAGTACGAGAGGGCCAAGAATAAGGACAACAAAGTATCACAGGAACTGGACTTTGTGAACCATAAGCCTAAGAAGGTAGCGGTGGATAAGATGGTTAAGCATTTGAAGAAGAATGATGAGCGACGGACCAAACGGCGAGATCTGGATTATGGGGAGCATGTCAACTATATTAATGAGTCCAACCGGTCGTACAATCGGCAGCTCAACCAGCATTATGACAAGTATAATAAGGATATACGTGAGGCACTGGATCGGGGATCTATGTAATGTGGTATAGTGAATTGTTAATTAATTTATTTATTTATTGTTTCGTGATAGATGAACTATACTATTATTGATAATGATTACCTGGTGCAAGCCGCACTTAGTGTTACCCGGAAGCTTTTGAATTGAGCGTGGCTCCCAACAAGTTCGTCCGATTATCACTTCTTTTGTAGACCAAGTATAAGCTCACAAAATTTGCCTTCCTAACCATCCTTTGGATAACAAGAAGAAAAAAAAAAAAAAAAAAAAAAGAGAGAGAGAGAGAGAGAGAAGAACAACAAGTATTGAGCCCACAAAGATATGACCAAAATAAATCCGTCCACAGGAGCAGCCGTGAAGGGCGTCCTGCGGTCTGCTGGTGCCAGTAGCACAGCAAAAAGCGCTACTGCAAAGGCAGTAACTCACACCACCGACAACAGTAAAACAGAGCAGCAAAGCTCGTGGCAGGATGGGCTTCACAGACTGGTAAAACCGTGGAAGACAATGGAACCAATGACCGCCAAAGAGCAGGGAGACTTGATTAACATTCTGCAGGGAGCTTTCGGGGAGAAATTGGCAGAAAAGTCTAGCACGCAACCTGTCGATCAGCATTTCGAGGGCTTGTTCACTGGCCTTGGTGTTTTGCAGTCTCAGTCATCGAAGAGCCTGCTTCCACTAAAGGAATCAGCTCGGATAAGGGCCATTTCAGAGTGCAAGAGCCAGTCTGTGCTGTTACAGATGTTTGACGAACTGTATTACCACGGTAAGTTGTCAAAATCTGCAGCGGTTGCAGTCTTGCGCAACAAGAATCTCAAGGACATTATGAGAATATACAAACTGGTTTCGTCGGGAGGCAGCTTGATCAAATGGTCCAATCTAGACCGGCACATTTTCAAACTGCAAACGGCTAACAGATGTTTTGCATTGAACCAGAGGGGGTTTGCGCGGGAGCTGATTATTGACTGTTTTGAGTCGGAATGGGTACCTATAATGAGGAAGATGCAGCTTGACTCTCGATCGTTTGTGGGGTTGGGTAGAGCACTATTGGCGTTGAATGGACGCGAGCTGTTGCTCCAGCAGGTGGCTACATGGAACCATAGTGGCAAGTCTTTCCAGGAGTCGACTGATGTGGTTGTTGCGAACCTATTTATTCCACTGTGGACTGCATGTATTCAGGTTAAGGATTACGAGGCTGCCGCACAGATAATTAACACTGCGGTGAAGGTATCACGTGGTGGAAGTGTAGCATCTGGTAGTAATGTTGCCAACACACCGGCGCTGTTTGCTCAGTTTGTGTCCATAATCCACAGTCACTACAGCAGTAGCAACACTAGGCTTGGAAGGTTTTTGCATTCACATCCTCTGGACCGCATTCTAACGCTCCCGATCGACGTCCAGAAGCCGTTGGACGGGACGGTGCTGAATCAGATGCTGGACTATTGCCGAAAGCTACAGGAGCATGGGTTTCAAGAGTTGGTTTCTGTTGCGGCTAGGCCGCTGGATGCGACGCTCCAGCAGGCTCTATCTGTGGGGGAGAGTTATGATATGATTTCTCTGGCGCTGGCTGTGCAGAAGTTGCAGGTTCTGGAGTCTCAGAACAGCAAGCATTCCACAGAGGGCGGTGTGTCGAGACGTCATGGAGCAGTTTTTGAGTATGTGTAGGTGACGTAGGTTTATATCTTATTTATTAACATTATCACTGTAGATTTTGAACAGTTGAGTCGGTGTGATATTTTAGCACCTGAGCGCCTGCGTTGTGCCTGAGCAATACTGTCATTCGAACAGTACTGCTATCCAGACAATAAAAATAG
Source organism: Blastobotrys attinorum (assembly GCA_030564265.1). Classification (NCBI taxonomy): domain Eukaryota; kingdom Fungi; phylum Ascomycota; class Dipodascomycetes; order Dipodascales; family Trichomonascaceae; genus Blastobotrys; species Blastobotrys attinorum. Next base: position 2,664 of record JAJLUM010000017.1, read on the forward strand.
TGTTATTCAAACAGTAGTGTTGCCCACACTCATTACCACGATAGCTCTAGAGCATTGTGATTATGGTACCCGGTATATGCGCGAGTACAGGGAACCAGCAAATCTAACTGAGCTCGTCTAGGGGAATTCCAGCTTTTTATATATTACCCAGGGTTAGGGGAACTAGTAACCAGGGTTGCGCACAAACGGCACTCGACAGTTGGAATAGTTTGGCGTTTAGTTTATCGATTCTGAGCCGCAGCAATATCGTTGTTTTTTCACCTGCCACACTAGTTGTAGCGCATAGAGTGATCTAGTAGTAATCTACTATTTTGTGGACCAACATTGAATGTCTCTAAGGATCTGTAGTCATCTGGGTTTTATGGACCGAGTTCAAACAGTTCTAGGCTGTCAATAATACTAGAGGCGTAACAGGACTACTGAAGGCACGCGCGCCTCTCGTTGTGCGGCTCACTATAACCTACTACAAAACCTCCCCTTGCTTCCTCATTACCAGAAGCTCAACGTCCATCTAATAAATCATTTTATATAGACTTTGACTAGGCATTTTATTTTTCAGAAATACAACACCACAAAACCCCCCTCCCCCCCCATCTGCCTGCCTTTTGCCACTGAGCTCAGTCCGCTGGCCCACCTACCGATCGCCCGGAGTTACCCTGCTGCGATCAATCCATCTCGTAACTTCCCAACTTTCACTATTCCAAAACAAAAAAAAAACTATCCACCTGCTACCCACACCACCAGCTAATATACCCTTGATTTCTCTTATTAGCAGGCTTCGATCGTTGTCTTAGCATATAGAGCACAGCAACATAGAACTGGCTGGACACAAATACCTAAGAACCCACAGAGAGATCAATTTTGTAGGGATTGCGACGTGTATCATACTACAATTAGGAACAATAAAAAAAACAACAACACCACCACCACCGAAAAAACACCCCATCAACAAGCAGAAACCCACTCCCCCCATCCAGAATGTCTGGCAACGACCAAGAAAACCAGGTTGTTCCGTCTGGTTCGGCGGGTGGAGGTCCGCTGGCTGACAAGACTGGGCAAGACCAGACTGTCAAGCCTGAATTTGTTGCCCAGTTCCTGTCACTGAATGTTTCGTTCGTGACAAACCTGCCGGCTGCGGTGCTACAGAAAATCAGCGCAAGGGCCACAGAGCTCGAGGTTCTCAAGAGCCAGCAGCTTCTGGACCAAACCACATACGGTATGTACTCTGTCGGGACTTTTTTTTTTTTGGACCTCTGATTGATTAGTTTAGACTACTGATTGATTAGTTTAGACTACTGATTGATTAGTTTAGACTATTGATCAATTAAGTCTAGGCTACAAAACATCAATGAACAAAAAAAAAATAAAAAAACAGGATTAGTCTAGACTACAAAGATCAATGAACGTCCCAGACTACAGCAATGAATCAAGTCCAGACCTACAAAAGAAAAATTCAAGATCAATGACTAACAAAAGCAGAGCAATCGGTCCACGACTCGAACCAAAAAGTGGAATCGATGCAAGAACGCATGAACAATGCACTCAAAGAAGCCTCGGAGCTGCGATCTACAATCGAAACCCTACAAAGCGAGAAAACCACCCTCGAACGCGACTACTCAATGCTGAAAAACGCATCCTCAGAAAACTCGGACCAGGCCAGGTCGATCCAGTCCCGACTCGACAACCTGGCCCAGGAGAAAAGAAACACACTAGACACTCTTGAGCGCAGAAACACAGAGCTGCGCGAACTGCGCTCAGAGCTAGAAGCCGCACACAGCAAGGCTGCAGAGAACCGCAAGACAATTGTCGACCTCGAGAACCAGGTGCAGCAGGCCCACTCGAGTCAGCTGGCCTCGCGGATCCGCGAGCAGCAGCTCTCGCAAGAGGTCGAGTCGCTCAAGCGGTCCAACGCATGGAACGAGTCTGAGCTCGCTGCCAAAACCGAAGAATTCAAAAAATTCCGCACAGACAAGTTTGCCCGACTGTCGAGCCTCGAGACGGAGCGGGACCAACTGCAGGCTGAGAACAGCTCGCTCAAGGGCTCGCTCGAGTCTGCCAGCAGCCGGCTGGCCAAGCTAGAGAAGAAATACGACGACTCGTTGGTCACGATCCAAAACCTCAAGAACTCGATGGCCTCGTCGGAGGAAGGATTCAAGACCGAGATGGCCTCCCAGCAGCGGCTCTGTGAGCTGTGGGAGAAGTCTGCTAACGATGCCAAGCAGCGCATTGCCGAGATGGACAAGGCGTTGGCCAGTGAGCGGTCTGGTTCGTCAGGCGAGCTGGCCAAGTGGAAGGCTGCGGCTGAGAAGGAGAAGAAGCGGGCCGTGCGGCTTGAGGCTCAGCTCAGCAGCCTCGAGCGACAGCTCGAGGACATGCATGGAGGAGGAGCCCCACAACCAGCAGCTCCATCGACACCTCGAGCCCAAGCTTCTGCCTCTTCTGCTGGCGGACCCAGCACGCCGCTGAACAACAGGGCTTCTCTAGCTGCCACCCCAGGCTCGGCTGCAGTGTTCTCGCCGTCGGCCAAAATCATCGCCGACATCCAAAAGGGCGGTGGCTCGCTGGTCCAGCTGTACTCAGACTTCCAGGAGACCAAAACTCGGCTCGAACGCGAGCGATACAAAAACGAGACCCTCCGCCACGAGATGGACAACATCCTCGAGGAGATGGAGAACCACGCTCCGGCGATTCTCGCCGAAAGAGACGAGAACCGCAGGCTCGAGGCCGAGCTCGCCGACATGAGTGTGAGCCTCGAGCGGCTCACGTCGCAGAACGACGACCTCAAGAGCTCCCTGCAAACGGCTGAGATCAAGGCCAAGGACAGCGACCGGGAGGCCAGCCTCATGACGCAGCAACTGCGTGATCTGTCGCGGCAGGTCCAGCACCTGCTGATCCAGATCCAGATGCTGACCGACAACGAGGCTCCGCTCAACGGCCAGGAGCATGCGGCCCTCCAGCAGCTGCTGAGCGGCGACACCAACGAGTCCGACACAGACCGGCTCATCTCTGAGCGACTGGTGCTGTTCAAGAACATGATGGAGCTGCAGCAGCAGAACGAGCAGCTGCTCAAGGCGACCCGCGAGCTGGGGCTCAAGATGGAGCAGGAGGAGAAGGAGGCCAGCAAGAAGATGGAGGCCCTCGAGTCTGAGGCCGTCGAGCGGGCCAAAGAAGCCATTCTCCAGCTGCAGGACGACCTCAAGCGGGCTGAGGCCCGGCACGAGGCTGTCCAGCGAGAGCGAGATATGTTCCGTCGCATGGCCCAGAACAGAGAGGCCGCTGGAGACGAGTCCGGTGGTACCACTAGTAGTGGTACCACTGGTGCTAGCTCCAGCACCGAGAAGCAGCTGCTGGAGCAGAACGAAAAGACCAGCGCGGCGCTGCGCGACGCCCAGCAGAGCCTCGACACCTACAGAACCGAGACCCAGATCACCATCAAGACCCTCAACGACCAGATCGCCAGCCTCACCAGCTCGCGCAGCGACATGCAGCTCCAGCTGACCAAGGTCCAGGGCCAGTACGAGCTGGCCAACGACCGGTTCAAGAACCTCCAGGACGCCATGGAGGCGCTCAAGAACGAGAACGGCGAGATCAAGAAGCGCAACTGGTCTCTCCAGGAGGCTCTCTCCAAGCAAGACGTCCAGACCCAGAAGGCTGCCCAGGACCTGGTGGAGGCCCGGTCGCTGGCCGCCAGCTCGAGAGCCGAGGCTGAGACCCTCAGAGCCGAGAGGAGCTTCAAGAAGTCGGTCGAGGACCGGCTCGCGAAGGACAACTCTGAGCTGCTGGAGGAGAAGGGACGGCTGAGCAGCATCATCGCCAACATGCAGGCACAGGAGAAGGAGCGGTCGCTGGCGGACTCGGACTCGCGAGAGCGGCTCACGGGCGAGATCGAGTCGCTCAAGCAGCAGGCCACCAGCCTGCGGGCCAAGTGGGAGGCCGAGGCCGACGAGGTGAAGCGGCTGGCCAGCAGGAAGGAGCACGAGGCCTCTGAGTACCAGCAGAGAATCGACCGGTTGACCAGCGACCTGGCCACGGCCCGCGAGGAGCTCAGTGGTGCCAGGCACGAGCACGAGCAGGCCCAGGCCCGGGTGCGGGAGGTGGAGATCTCGCTCCAGGCGGCCCAGGAAAAGCTCGACCTGTTCAGCCAACAGAGCACCACCGAGAAGACTCCGCAGGTGCAGCTCGCCGAGCAGGTGTCGTCGCTCAGGGCCAAGCTGGCCCAGACCGAGCACGACCTGAGCCTCAGCGAGAGCCACGTGCAGGAGATGACTGAGGTGGCCCGTGCGGCTGAGGGCTCGCTGGAGCAGTTTGGCCAGAGCCACGACGAGTTCAAGGCCACCATGGACGCAGAGGTGGCCCAGAAGGAGGCCCAGATCGGTGCGCTGCGCGAGCAGTTTGAGAGCACCAACGAGCTGCTGGCCTCGGCCAACGACCAGCTGGCCAGCTTCAAGCAGGACGAGGCTAAGAAGCTCAAGGCGGCTGAGGACGGCAAGGCTGAGCTCGAGGAGCGGATCAGGCAGCTCGAGCAGAGCGAGGAGCGGCTGCAGAGCATGCAGAAGGACCTCAAGAACGACCTCGACCAGCAGGCTGCGATTGCCCGGGAGCGGCAGGAGAGCTACGACCAGGAGCTGATCCGGCACGCCGAGGCGGCCCAGGCGGCGCAGGACCTGCGCTCAGAGGTCGGCAAGCTCAAGGAGCAGGTGCTGGAGCATCAGACCAGCGCTGCGGCGGCGCAGGAGCAGCTGAGCACGGGCCAGTCGAGCTGGGAGAGCCAGAAGTACGCGTACGAGCACGAGATTGAGCAGCTCAAGCTGCGGTGCTCCAACCTGGCCGACCAGAACCGCCAGCTGCTGGACCAGCTCGAGCAGGCCAGCTCGCTGAGCCGGGGCGCCGCCGCAGCCGCCGCACCAGCCGCCATGTCGGGCGACGCCGCAGGCGGTGCGGCTGGCGATAACACCCCTGGAAGCGGCGCCGATAACGATAGCGACAGCGCCGCAGCATCAGAGCCGCACCTGCGCCAGGTGATCCGGTACCTCAAGCAGGAGAAGGAGATCGTCGAGGTCAACCACGAGCTGGCCAAGCAGGAGGCGCGGCGGTTCAAGCAGCAGCTCGACCACACCACCGGCGAGCTCGACCAGGCCAGGCTCGACCTCGAGCAGGAGCGCCGACGCGAGGCTGACTCAATGAGGGTCGCCGCAGACCAGGAGCGGCTGATCCAGCAGGTCAACGAGCTCAATGTGTTCCGAGAGAGCAACGCCCAGCTGCGCAGCCAGTCCGAGTACTACACCAAGCGGTCTGAGGAGCTGCAGCAGCAGGTCGGCGACCTGCAGGCCCAGCTGGAGCCGTTGCAGGAGCAGCTCAGAGAGGCCCGCTCGATCAACGAGTCGCACGAGGAGGACAAGCAGCAGAGCCAGCAGGAGATCGCCCAGTGGAAGGACCGGGTGTCGCAGATCTTGAGCAAGTACGAGCGGATCGACCCAGCCGAGCTGCAGTCTCTGAAGGACGAGGTTGCGCAGCTGAAGAAGACCATAGAGGCTTTGGAGGCCGAGCGAGACAGCCTCAAGCAGCAGAATGAGCATCTTGAGGCTGCTAAGGCTGAAGCCGAGGCCGCAAAGACTGCTGCTGAGGCCGCAAGGGCCGAAGCAGACAAGAAGACAGCTGACAAGGCTGCCGAGTTTGACGACATCAAGGGCAAGCACGATGCTCTTGAGACCCGGTTCAAGAACCTGCTCAACGAGTCGCAGAATAAGCTCAAGCGGCGACGCGAGGAATCGCAGGCTCTGAAGCAGTCGCTCGAGGAGAGCAAGAAGGAGTTCGAGGCTGCGAAGGCCGAGCTCGAGCAGGTCAAGTCTGCCGGCAGCCAGCTGGGCGAGAGCACCGACTCACGTGTCGACGAGCTGCAGCAGCAGCTCGAGGCTGCGAGGAGCGAGCTGGCCGCTGCCAAAGAGGCTCAAGAGGCTCAGAGCCAGGAGCCGTCTTCGCAGGATGACAAGGAGAAGATTGAGCAGCTGCAGAGCCAGGTCGAGCAGCTGAGCCAGGAGTGTGCGGCCCTCAAGAGTGGTAGTGGTAGTGGTAGTGCCAGTGGTGGCCCAGCCCACGAGGACCAAGTTGCCAAATTGAACCAGGAGCACGACGAGCAGGTGGGCAAGCTGACGCAAGAGAAGTCGCAGCTGGCCCAGGAGCACGAGAAGCTGGTGGGCGAAAAGGTCGAGCTGGAGCAGAAGATCAGCTCGCTGAGCAGCGAAATCGACAAGCTCAAGGAGCAGCAGCAGCAGCAGCAGCCACAGGATGAGTCCAAAGACACAGACACAAAGATCCAGGAAATGCGCCAAAAGCTCGACCAAGAGGTGGCCCAGCTGAAGGAGCAGCACGCCTCAGAGCTGGCCTCGGCCAAGTCTGAGGCCACCAAGGAGACCGCAAAGAACATGAAGGAGCGGGCCCAGAAGGTGATCGCCGACAAGGTCAAGCAGCGTGAGGAGGAGTTTGAGAAGGAGAAAGCTCAGCTCGAGGACCAGCTGAAGCAGGCCCAGGCCCAGAAAGCGGCCTCCGAAGGGGGTCAAGAAGGAACCAGTACCAGTACTTCTACAAGCCCCGAAGAGCTCGAGAAGCTGAAGCAGCAGTTCGAGCAGGAAAAGAAAAAGGCCATAGAAGAGGCCGAGGCTCGCACCCGCAAGGAGCTCGAGCTGCGCATCAACCTGCTCTCGAAGCAGGTCGAGAAGCAGAAGAATGCCGCCGCAGCGGCTGCGGCGTCCGGCGGTGCGGCGGCTGCAAAGCCCTCGGGCATCCCCCAGCCCAACCATCAGAAACCGGGCCAGATGAAGGCTCAAGACTCGAAGCAGGGCAACAACAACCTGGGATCTCGTCTGCCTCGGGGCGGCGGCGCAGCTGGCGCTGGTGTGGGCCGTGGCCAGTTTCACAACCAGCAGCAGGCTAATCAGCGGCAGCAGCAGGGTAACCAGAGGCCCCAACTGAACCGGCCGTCTTTCAAGCCTCGTGTGTCGTCTGGCACGGGAGCTGGAGGTAATCAAGGCAATCAGGGCAATCAGGGCAATCAGGGCAATCAGGGCAATCAGGGCAATCAGGGTGGAAATCAGGGTAACCAGGGTGGCTCTGCCGAGTCTGGGCAGAAGCGGCTGGCCGGTAATAATGACACTGGGAACGACTCGAAGCGGCAGAAGGGTGCATAAATTATGATAATATTACGTCTAAAGTAGCTTTTCTATTTAATCTAACCATTGTACAATTACTAGTCCCGATCTCTGGGGGAAGATTTGAGGCGGCAGAAGGGTGCAGATCCATTCTGTGTCTAACGGTGTGCAGTTAGCGTTCCCGACAAAGGGTGCACAAACCGCCATACTATTACATCTAGTGTAGCTTTCTCTATCCTGATCTAGACAATTGCTGATCTCGAGAAAAGGCGCATAAACTGCCATACTATTACATCCAGAGTAGCTTTCTCTATCCTGATCTAGACAATTGCTGATCTCGACAAAAGGCGCATAAACTGCCATAATATTACATTCAGAGTAGCTTTCTCTATCCTGATCTAGACAATTGCTGATCTCGAGAAAAGGTGCATAAACTGCCATATTATTACATTCAGAGTAGCTTTCCCTATCCTGATCTAGACAATTACTGATCTAATCATTATCTCAGCACTACTCACCCTTAACCCTCTCACCATCCCGCTCTCCAAGCTCAACCCCAGACGTCAAAACACCACTGAGATACTCCAACAAAATCATAAACACACACAGCCCCGAAGAAATTGAAAAGTGACTAATCCCCGTGCCAATGTCGAGCCAACTGCCCTCGTCAACCACCAGGTAGAAAAAGTTCAACGAAAGCACATCGCTCACCGCCAACACTAGCGAAAACAGCGCTGATCGCGGCAGTCGTAGCCGCAAGTTCAGAATACCGAGACAACTCGACAGTACCGCAAATGGCACGAGAATCTTGAAGATCAGCAGTGCTCCCATCACAAACGGATCAAACACAGACATGAGTCTCGTCACACTGTCGAGCAGAAATGCCGACACAGAGGCCACATTGCCAATCCCGAAGAACCCTATCTGCACAAAATAAAAGAAAAACAGCGCCGTTCTCACCTCTGCCAGCGACAGCTTGTGCTGCTGTTGCTTACTGGCTGATGACGAACCGGACGACTCCATCGACGACGACGCTGCGTAGAACAGGTTTTCAAACTCCACCCAAGTCAACAGCAATGTAAAAAATGCAATATAGAACAGTCCCTCGTTGGAAATCGTCAAAATGATGAAAGTAGGGCAAAACGCCAAAAATATGACAAGCATTCGGAACCTGTGATCGGACACAGGAGAAAGTGCATGCAAAAATGGCACCGTAACAGAGCTGACCAATGCACCCCATCCAGCAACCTGATTGCCGAAAGGCACCCCCTGGCGAGACTGCAGCGACTCCACTGTCGAGTTGGTGACTAGCAGAGATAAGGTAATGATACCCAGTTGGACGCCGCAAAGAAGCAGCGACGTAGTAGAGAGAGGAATACTAGTCCCCAGGCGGTAGCTGTAGTATGTGCCAATTGCCAACATTAGTCCACCACCAATGCTGATCTGTACGAGCGACTCCTCTTTGATGACAGGAAGCATAGTGAACGTAGCCATGGCGATACACGCCGCACCCCATGCGGCGCTGAGCCGCAAGTGCTTATACGCCACAGAAGCGTTCTGGATCCACGGCCACATTACAGCAATTCCAAAACAGAGCGAGAAGATCTCACGGTGGAAATACCCGTAAACAGTAGCCTCCAGAATGAAGATTGTGAACAGCAGCGTCATAATCGCCGACTGGTACTTTTGTTTGGAAGCAGCAGTTGCGGCCTTTGGAACCGTAATAGCCCGGTTCACCAACAGCCTGACTCCAGTTTTGATTGTATGCCAGTGCTCGGCCACTTGATACCAGAAAAACACTGGGAAAAACGCATAGGCATAAAAGTTCACGGGCCTGTGCTGATAATAGAACACCCCGCAAAGAGTAGCCAGCACTCCGACTGCTAATGACCGAATTGTCCATTTCGACGCAACTGGCTCTGGATTCTCCACTACGAACAGGTGCAAAAAAGAAGTGATTGCGTATCCAATCCACCCAAGGAATCCTGCAGTGACCAACGTTCGCAAAAATAGCCAGTTATACGTCTGCAGATACCGCAGACCCTTCAAGGAAAGGACCATTAGCTCTTCAGATTGTCGAATTGCGTCCTCGTATTGGCCATCTTCGATCAACGAATTGATCTGCTGTTTCCGGGCGTCGACATTGGCCGTTTCCCCAGTCAATTCGGGGAATGGCACATATGTCAATTGCCGCTGCACTTGCTCTTGCTCTTTAACTAGATACTGTTCGGCAATTGCGAAAGAATTCGCACTCAGAGCTTCTGCTTTGGTCTTTGGAGCAGCTTCTATATAGTCCAGTGGCAGCTCGCCCACAGAATTTGCAGGATAGTTGATCCCCACAAGATACGACATCAGAGACGCAATATCTGCTTGGTTCACATCGTTCCGCTTGACCGAGTTCAGATCCCACGGTTCAGAGTACTCATCGTGGTCGCCCTTAGCCTGCTTATTCGGTTTCGGGATACCTGCACCCCAACAAACCAAAGGTGTACGAGTGTTATCTGGGTGTCCGTCTCCATGACTGCCGAAATCAGTGATACCGTGGTCTGCAGTGAACACCCAAGCGGTTTTGCCGTCATTGAAGAATTTCTCTACACGTTTTTCCAGCTTGGCGATTTCCCGGTCAATGTACATGATGTTATCGTAGTACTCTCGGGAATAAGGTCTGTACCCATGGCCAGCCGTATCGATCCCCAACAAGTGGAGAAAGAACACCAGCTTGTCTTCCATTAGCTGCTTTTTCAGAACTGGGTCCGATTCAGCCTTGTCGAACATTTCGTGGACGTGTTTGAACACAAACTCGTCCAATTCGATCGATGAGCCCTTGAAATCCTCTGCCTCACTGGCATACATCTTGGTATATATTCGGTCGGGGTCACTTGCGCCCTGGCTGAACATTGGTAGAATATCTGGCGATCCCCAAGAGTAGGTCTTTCGGGTTTGGTTAAGGACCGAGTCGAAATCCACCGGGTTTTCTTTCCAGCCCTTGGTTACAGCTGAAACGTCTTCGTAAAACCCTGCAATCATTGCCACATGTCCTGGCCGCGATTCTGTGGGCATCCGCGTGTGGGATATGCCAAATGTTGCGTCATTGAGTACCTTTTGTCTTATATAAGGGGCCAAGTAGTTTGTTTCTCCACTGACAGGATGAGTGATATTGTCGAAACACTTGTCTGCTCTCAATCCGTCACCTATTACACAGAAATTTAATGTTAGAACCGCCTTTTTACATTCCTCGAAAGAGGGTCAACAAGACTTACCTACTACCAAGAAAAGCCGCTTTGCTGGTGCGTTTTCTGGTGTGGAGTAGTGTCGCATGCCGTGGACCAACGGCGACACAAAATAAATGTCAAAAATGGACATTGTGAACAGTAGATGGAATACAATCCCCACAAAGAGGACTGTCCATTTCCCAAGAAAATCCATTGTCCAAGTTATAACCACTTAGCGATATTCTCTGTTACAAAATGGGTGAACAAAGTTGGTGAGATAGAGAGTAAAGAAGCGGAAAAAACGTGTTAAGAATTAATGGCCAATTTTTTTTTTTTTTTTTTTTTTTCGTGTCTCGCGTGGAGCGACTGTGGTTAATAACCACCAAAGTATATATTACATAGAAACCACCTTGGCAAATGGATTTTATATTAATTATTAGGTGAACAATACAATGTATAAATAGAATGCTGCTTTTGTATATGTGGATTATTCCGAATTGTCGTAGGGGAGTTTATGTATGCGGCTGAAACCCAAATAATAGAACAGTGAACGATCCGTGAGCAAAGCAGATGCTAGGCTAGCTGGATCTCGGCATCGGTTTCGAGATACACTAGTAGTGTAAGCCCAGTCGAAATAGATACCTGTCAACCCCGAGAATCGAGATAGAATACTGTTCGAGCCCGAGAATCGAGATAGAATACTGGTCAAGCCCAAGATCGAGATATACTACGTAGTCAAGCCCAAGATCGTGATTACTGCGAGTCCAAACCTAGACCGGCCGCTCGACGTAGCCTTTGACAGTAATAAACTCCTGCATCACTCTGATATGCCTCTCGTATGCAGAATGCCACAGAGATTTCACTTTGGCATCCAGCTGCAGCGCATTCATATACTGCTTCAACGCTTCACTGGTCTTGAACAGTTCCAACCCGTACGATGCGTCTGCATTGAGCCTGTTCTGCTGATAAACGTTCATTTTGTAGTTGTACTCATTCCACGCATGCTGATATTTCTCGATCATAACGCTATACTGAGCCAATGCCTCTTCAGTCACTGAGTGCAAGTCAGGCATGATTGGCGGCACCGGGGCGTTGAGCTCCAGAGCTCCAAGGTCATCGTGCAACTGAAACCGCTGTTTCTGCTCTGGTTGAGGATGGGGCTGTAGACGTGGGTCTGGGTCTAGCTTGAATGTTTTGGGCCCTTGAGTATTCACTGGAGTTGAAGTGGTATTAAAGTTGGGAACCTTGCGATTTGGATCGATGAATTCAGTCGTTGGAGGCCTTTTTCTAGCTCTGCTGCTACTGAAAGTGCCTGCTCCTATCGATTCTGCCATAGCATCCATGTTAAAGTCGCCTCGAGTCTGAGTGAAAGGAGCCTGGTTGAAAAAGTCTTCCTTCATGGTATTATATGCGGTCCTGGCTCGTTTCTTTGGGCTCCCTGGAACTGAGCTGTGGTCGTTGTCTTCATCATCTTCGTCGCTGTCTAATTGGGGTTGTCGACGTTTCCCGAAGGTTGAGTTGTATTGGCTATCTTGGTTACCCTTCCCCTCTTTGGGTTCAGAATTTTGCTCACCGTTCTCGGTTGCTTCTTGGGTTTGATCTCTACTATCCTTCGGTTGATCTGTTCCATTGTGATCTGTCTGCTGATAGGTGGCACCTCCCACGATTTCGTCGTCACCGTCTTCAGAGTCGTTCGTCAGGTCCACAAACTCCCTTCTGCCGTTATAATCATCAGTATTTGGTTCATCTTCATCTTCACTCGATGTCGACTCCTGGGCAGCTCGGAATCCATGATCCCAACTCGACTTGTAGTTTTCGTTATTCGTAAAGTGCCTCGATGTGTTAGCATTGGTATTTTTGCTCTCTTCTACCACTGGCTCATCGGAATCGTTCTCGTATAATGGATTTTCAGTTTTGAATTTTGAACTCGTTCTTTCCTTTTTGCCGGATCCAAACTGGAATGCAAAGTTGGCATTCGGTTCAGGATCGTCATTATTGTTATTATTCGATGATCTGCCGTTGGCCGAAGTTGAGTTTTCTGGACGCTGCTGCGAGTTTTTGGCAGTGGAAGCCTCACTGGATGAGCCCCATTGTGGAGGAGGTTTACTCGTGTTGGTGTTGTTATGGTAACTGCCATTGTTATGTTCATTGGACGGATGTGTTCTGTGATCACGGTTCAATCGTTCATCATCATCATCATCATCATCGTTAAAAGTGCCCCATGATTTGTTGCTCGAACTAGTAGCGTTGCGGTTCTTGCCGAATCTTGAGTACATATTGTGGAAAGCATTCTTTTTATCGCCAAACGTGCTGGCACCTGATTGGTATGGATTTGCATTATATGTTCGATCGTATTTTCGTTGATTATGGTGCTGTTGACGATGGAAGTTATCTCTATCTGAACCCCTTTCGTAGCTCTCTTTAGCCCCTCCATATGCCTCTTCGTCAAATCGGCCCGTTCTATAATGACTCGAATACGTTTTGGTTTGAGTGTAGGCTTTGCGATTTGAATGACTATTAGAAGTAGAATGAGAAGCTGAGCCAGTTGAATACCACGAGTTGCGAGAAAAAGGGCGCCGCTTTAGGTCGTATTTCTGTCTTTCAGTTGGATCTTCCAGTGTTTCTTTCGCTTGAAGAAACTGAGAAAACAGGTCTGCACTTCCACCTTTGTCGGGATGATGTCGTAATGCTGCATGCTTTAGTTAGTATATGAAAGTAAAGATCAAAGATTATGGAGTTGACTTACCTAGTTTTCTATATGCCTTGCGAATCTCCTCAGTGGAGCAGCCAGGAGATACTTGTAATAGCTCATAGTAGTCCGTGGACATTCTTCATTATGCCAGTACCAGCTTTTGCGGTATTATTTGTTTATTCTCTACTATTATTATTATTATTTTTTTTTTTATCTTTTGATGGTATTCTTTGAACTTGGATCGGTGTGTGACTTTGGGAGGATACCACGTGACAAAGAATCACGTGATCCAGGCTCGTGGTGCGGCTGAGTCGCATGGTTGTGTCTCCTGAGTGAGGAAAGAATATGACTGAAAAAAGAATAGGGAGATAGGTACTAAGCAAGAGTCCACTACATTGGAAGAAAAGGATTCAGAACAGAGGTAACATTACTTGTGATTTTACTGCCCGCACCGCTTATAATTTCTCAATCAAGAGTCACCAAAAGGCTTTCTAGTGATGGCGACTTTGGCCAAATAGATTAACATTTACGAACCTTTGCTTAAAAATATGAAGGCCAGAACACTAGAAATATTGCGCATATGTATAAGTTTTTTTTTTTTTCACTATTCCATACAAGTAATAGGACTGCAATCATGTCAAAGCCTGTTTTTTTTTTATATATACATTTTTGAATGCAGAGATCTACATAATCTGCCTGTATGCATCCGTAATTAGACCCATCGGTGGCAGCAGCAGTAGCAAAGAAATGTACTTTATTTACGAAAAAAGGCCTAAATTATTTTGCAGCAGCGTTATTCCTATACGGTGTGAGTACGGTGGAGATGTTTTCATGAAACGCAGTATTATGCAAAGATAGGTTTTGACGCAAACAGAAGATCAAATTTGCACTGCAGTCAGCCAGTATACCCGCCCATGATTAAAACTGCTCTATTTTTATAGACCAAACACTAAAAATTGTACTCGAACCACTGGTCGCCCAATCGGCACTGAAGATCCCGCATGAAGCACTGCTCAGCGGTGTACGCAGAAAAAAAAAGCTTTCGACGTGTTGGGGATCCGTTTTCTCTGGCATCAATTACCTTAGTATTTAGCCTAAAAAGTTTAGTATTCCTCGAGCACTGGTGGCCTGAGTGCGTAAGATGGGGGTGGAATCCAGGAGACAAAATCTAAAGAACGATAAAAGACCAAAAAAAAAAAAAAAAAAAAAAGACAAGAGAAATAGAAAGCATAAGGGTTCTCGTACCTACGTATTCACTCTGTAACCTATAGCACTACATGGCTGTTTTCGTCCTGCATAGCACTCCTTAAACGACTGACGACCGCTCTTCCTCCACAGAGCCGTGCTATACTTGACTACAATGTGTACCACCATCTGTAGTCCAGCCCAAGAAAAAGCCAATTACACAGCAGAATTGACCTTTATCCCCAAGCATCGATTCCGGCTGTAGAGCCCTTTCCAAAAAAAAAAAAAAAAAATGCGTCTGGTGCATCCGCCTTCCGCAAATCCAGGGGCCGAAAGTAGCATGATATAGACATCCTCCTATAGAACAAAAAGCAGTAGTTTTGAAAATTTTCACTTAAACGTTGATCTTAGTGGAAATGAAATAATATCTAACAGTATATCAGTCACTCAATTCATATTAGCCAGGCTAGTTTGCCATGGAACGCAAGCTTGTCACTACCGGCCCAGTCTTACCCACACAACTGTCTCACACCGCATCCCCAAAGACCCTATCCCATTACTCCTTGCTTAGAAATTCCCATCCTCTGAAGCCCAACTTGGTCAATTGCCAGACAGTCTCTCATCTGGAAACACACACTCTCGTCAGATCTCTGAAACTCCAGGGCTAACAGTCTTCTCTCAACCTCAGTGGTACAAGCACAGAGGCCCCCACCCAACAAAGCAAGGTTCAAGCCCGAAGTTCCAAGTTCCGGCCGTTTTTACCGGCTGCGACTTCCTGCGAGCTACCACACGACACCACATCAATATTTCCCTCTTCCTACTACTTGTGTGTTCCCCCCTCCAGAGCTCTACTTTGACATTTTTGTTTGCTCACTACTTTTCTATACTGTGGTGAATCTGATTGCTCGTCACTAGGTTTTGTTGTAACTTCATTAGTCTACAGCCGGCAGGACTTCATCTACGGTGCTTATTCTATAGTACTATTCAGCAGTCTAAATCCACGGTACTTATTCTATAGTACTAATTCAGCAGTACTAATCCACGGTACTAATTCAGCAGTACTTAATCCACGGCACTCAGTCCACAATCCAAGCACTCACTAGTCCCGTTAATACAGCTAATCCCTCACTCCTCTGCTTCCACACCACTAATGGATCTACCCGATAACCAAACCCCCCTGGTGGTGGCTCCAGAATCTGGAAGCAGCACAAACTTCAAGCTCTTCTGCTACCAAGAAAAGGACGCCAGACTACATTTGGTCGAACACAAGCTGCACCAACAAGTACCAGACAACCTCAAACAGTACCTGGTACCATATCATCTAGCTCCACCGCAGAACTCGTCCTCAACCAACTCGATTGAGGCCACCGCAAAGCACTACTCAACCCTCCCACAGCATCTCAAAAACCTCGCAGTTATCGATTCCAAAACTTCCGGAACCCACAAGTCGTCAGACATATATTTCTCTATCCTACTTCCATTACTCAAGGCCTTTGGTCTAGCTCACGTCTACGTATCGACCGCCACTGAGCGAACTATCCACGACCATGCCAAGTCGTTTTCGTCGTCCTCGACTGTGATATTTCTAGCCGGCGACACGTCGATTCACGAGTTCGTCAACAGTCTGGCAGAGACACGTGACAAGCTTCGTCTCACCGTAGCAGCTGTCCCTACTGGTACCGGAAATGCATTATCAACCTCCATCGGCCACAAGAGCATTGCCCACGCTATCTCACGGATATTCACGGGTACCGTAGTGGAGCTTCCTAGCTTCAGAGTCAAATTTCCAGAGGGATCCAGAATATTAACTCCACCTTCTTTGGCTTCTTCACCGCCAACAGTTACGCCTATTGACTCGTCGTTGCGAGCGTTGGCTGTGGTGTCTTGGGGGTTCCATGCTGCCCTGGTAGCTGATAGCGATACCCCAGAACTACGTAAATTGGGCGTGGAAAGGTTTAAGAAAGCTGCTGAGCAAAATCTTGCTAGAACCCAGGCATACCATGGTAGAATCAAGCTCAAAGAAGATGGCAAGGCGGTCGAGCTCAATGGGCCTCACTCTTATGTGCTATTCACCACTGTGAGTAG
The DNA here is from genome assembly GCA_030564265.1 of Blastobotrys attinorum. Lineage (NCBI taxonomy): Eukaryota > Fungi > Ascomycota > Dipodascomycetes > Dipodascales > Trichomonascaceae > Blastobotrys > Blastobotrys attinorum. The sequence goes on from JAJLUM010000017.1 coordinate 18,983, forward strand.
CCTCGAATCGACATTTGTTATATCGCCGCATTCACACGCACCGACAACGGACCTGCATCTCGTACAGTTTGACCAGTTGCCATCTGACGAAATTATGGAAATCATGATGAAGGCCTACGACTCTGGGGCTCACGTCAAGGACAAGCGGGTCAATTACAAGAAGCTCAGTTTCCCTAGCTCTTCTGCGACTAGTAGCGAGCTGGTGGCGACGATCCAGGTGCAGGAGACTGATGACATGCAGAAACGGTGGTGTGTTGATGGGCGGACAGTGGTTTTAGGACACGACAATATGGTTAAGATATATAAGCCTACGTCGCATCACAATGGGTGGAGTATTTATATTGTGCAGTGATGGCCATATGATAAAGTACAGTAATGGCCATACGATAGTGTACGACAATGTACAGTGTAGTTACACAGTAGAGTACAGTATAGTCACACAGTATTGTACAGTAGTTACACAGCTTGTACAGCGATATAATAACGGGTATAGATGCTAGTTGTACAAAGTGGTATAGTAGCAAATTAACGATCATGATTCAACTCTCGCAATCACAAATCCCCTCAGCGATACCTCACATAGGTGCCCAATATTAAAGTAAATAGCTGTCCCACGTATTGGCCATCCTGGTGACCCTTTTCGGTCCTCGATTTTCCAGATTTGATTGATATGATAATCTGGTGGCGCACCTCTCCCCACTACTCCTTTTACAGGCTCAAAAAAAAAAACCCAAACTTAGCCCTACGATTTGTTCACCACATTTGCACGTTCTATCCCTATAATACCCCCAGGAGATAACCATGGTCTTGAACGAAGTAGAAAAACAACTAGTGTACGAAAAGCTTGAGAAGCAATTGCCAGATTTGATCAAAAAGGCAGAGCACTCCGAACTTTACGGCTACGACCTGAATGCTCTACTTGAAGACGATGGCGACGGAAAGACCATCAAAGAACGCTTCCTAAGAAAGTTCCTCGCAGCAAACGATTACAAACTCGAGGAGTCAAAGACCCAGTTGTTGAATACACTCAAGTGGAGGAAGGAGTTCTGCCCGTTGAGCGCTGCTTTCAAAGAGGACCACAACAAAACCCTTAACGAAACTGCATTTGTCACATGCTCTGAGTCTGGATCCACCAAAAAGACTCAAGTGACCACTTGGAACCTGTATGGAGCAGTCAAGGATCGTCATCAGATCTTTGGTGACTTGGACGCTTTTTTGCGGTGGAGAATTGGGCTCATGGAACAGGGTTTGGCTCTGTTGGACTTCACCAACGAAGATTCCTCGTACATGACCCAGGTCCACGACTATTTCAACGTCAGTTTCCTTAGAATTGACAGTGAGACCAAGAGTGCCACCAGCGAGACCATTAAGACCTTCCAGAGCTACTATCCCGAGGCCCTGGACAAGAAGTACTTTGTCAATGTGCCGAGAATCATGAGCTGGATGTTCACTCTGTTCAAGACTATTATTCCCAAGGCGACTACCGAGAAGTTTGTCGTATTGGATGATGGCTCCAAGCTTGCAGCTAAGCTTGGGGATTGGGTTCCCAAGGCCTCTTATGGAGGCAAGGGCGAGAACCTGAGTGAGCAGCAGGTGAGCGACGTCAAGCCTCGAGATGAAAGTCTGGTAGAGAAGCAGTACCAGCACTATAGTGACAGTAAAAAAGGCGCAAAGAAAGATGGAGATGATCAAGCTACTTTGGCTAACGAAGATGCGGCTCACCCTGAGACAGCACCGTCTGCAGAGGACAAAGATCCTAAGGCTAATCCATCTCAAGAGGCCCAACAAAAAGCCTCTGAGCAGTCTCAAGACGACACTGAAAATTCTACCACCACAACCACTGCTGCTGCAGTAACAGCCTCTGAAGAAACCGAATCCAGTGAGCCTACTATTAAAGCATAGAATACATTTGTGTCTCAAAAGTGCGCAACGCGCGACACGCGAGTGTGCTGAATTTTTACACCTTGAGGCGTTGGTGATTCGAATCTCAACTTTCTTTAAGCCCCCTTTCTGTTTTTTTTAATTCCTTAATAATTACTCTCTTCTCACTCTATAGCAAAAGCATAAGAAAAGACTTTCTAAGCTTCTAGTCTAATATAATTTCTGAGCTTCTAGTCTAATATAACTCGTCCGCCCTGCCCTGATTTCTCCTTTTTGGTTTTTGGACAAAAAGATGGACGACGACGAATCGGCCGATTCTCTTCGACTGAAAATAGAAGAATTCACAAAAAGGCTCAAAGAAAAAGAAGAAGCTCTTCAAAAAACCCCAAAAAAGCAGCAGAGGAAAGATGTGCTGCAGGTGTCAGAGTCTCCGGAAAGAAGACAACAGCCCTCTGCATCAGCATCCCCAAAGTCTCCTCAGAGAGTCCTCCTGGGGCTAGAAAGGAAAATCAAGGCAAAAGACGTAAGTCTGAAGCGTACCAAGTCATCGCCCTCTCCTTCATCCTCTCGTAATTCTTCGTTTAACGATGCTAAGAGACAGGCAACAGCTGAGAAAGCAAGCATGCTGCCAACCAACTCGTTTGGTGAAAAGCTCATTAACCACAAAAAATCCGAGCAATCCCGTCTACAGGCAAAGAGAGAGCTCGAGGCACAACGAGTACACTCGTTCGGATCGATCAGCCAGCAAGAGCTGGACACACAGAATGGCATTGAATATGAGAACTACTCTAAACTACGTTTGAATAAAAAACTCATCGACACAAGCGATCTTGAGAGAGCACTAACGAACAAAAAAGTCCTTCTGATCCCCCAGCTATGCTCAATCGTTTGTCCTCCGCGATTCGAGCCACCCAACTATCCAAACTTCGTTGTGATAGGCATCGTCTGTAACAAAAGCGAAGTCAAGTTCACTCGCCAAAACACTAAATACATTGTGCTGAGTCTGACCGACCTGAGCAACGATATCCAGGTCACCTTGCGGAACGAGGCAATGGACCAGTACTGGAATGTCGGAGAGGGTACTGTGGTAGCCATTCTGAACCCGGAGATCTATGTAAAGGCAAATGAAGCTGGAGGGAACACTTTTGGACTGCTTCTGAGCTCAGAATTCAACACTGTGATCCAAATCGGCCGGGCCAACGATTTTGGCTATTGCCGGGCAAGAACTAAAAGTGGTACGAAGTGTAAGAACTGGGTCAACTCGAAACGGAACGATTACTGTGAGTTCCATACTCACCTGAGCATGAACCGGGCTAGAACCAAACGACAGGAGCTAAATGCTGCCCCCACAAAGACTTACAACTTACAACCTACTACATCAGCTTATTCTAAACAATCTTCATTCCAGCAAAAAGGTTCTCAGCACAACCAAAATCAGCAGCATACGCAAGAGTTTGGCAAGGTCTATCACGTACCGACTACTAGACTTAATTCCGCATTAGAGGAGGACCCTGATCACATCTCCCCTGCGGAATTGGCAAGAAGGAAGGCCAAGAGAGCCAAAAACATAGAACGTGAAGACGCCATTCGCAAGAAGCTGGCACGGCGTCCAGAGGCTTTCCTGATGCGAGACTATGATGCAAAGGGCAATTTGATTCAGCAGGAAGAAGAGCTCGAGGCCCAGAAAAGGCTTGAGGCTGCCCCGAGGCTGTTTACTCCTGAGCAGGTTCGAAAATTGGGTTTTGATCCTACCAAGAAAGACGTGCGTGACCGTGATCGTGATCGTGGGAAGGACTTTGTCATTAAGGGCAATGCCCAGAATGTTTCTCTAACCCGGGCAGCCAAAAGCGAATCCCAACGCGACAAACGTGAGGAGGATGGTGATAGTAGTGACGAGCTCGAGATTATATGAGGTGGTTTGTTCCAAGGGGCTTACCAAGGTGGCTACAGGTGGATAATATCGGATAATACGAAGGTCGTCGTACCTTAGTGACGAGTGGTTGGAGGGTTTAACATAGCAAGCAAAAAACTAAGTCGAGGCTATCGATCTGAAGAACGAGTCCAGGCTATCAATCTGAAGAACGAGTCCAGGCTATCAATCTGAAGAACTAGTCCAGGCTATCAATCTGAAGAACTAGTCCAGGTTATTGATCAGAAAAACTAGTCCAGGCTATCGATCACATAGAGCCCAGGCTACCGGTCACATAAAGTCCAGGCTATCAGTGCGGGGTGAATACTACAACAGTGTCCGTGGCTCACCTCTGATATCAATACGATCCTTCGCCCAACCTCTCATCCGCCAGCCGGCGTTGATTAATCTCGTTCCAAATCCGAAACGTCCCAGTGGAGTCCTCATATCCTTCAGCCGCATTCCACGGCTTAGGTGCTCTAATATAGTGGACATTCTTCACAGAATCATCGTCCCAAACGTCCGCATGAATCGTTCTAAGAGTCTTTAGTGCATTGTATCTGTACGAAAGCCCGACCCACTTGCCTCGGAACGCATCCGAAATCAACTCCTGGTCTGGGAAAGTGTACTTCTCGGTGACTTCCGGCTTGCGTAGCAGATCCATCACCTTATTGTAAGCCTGCAGGCTGGGCTTCACCACCAAAAGGCCACTATTCAGCATGCCCACTCCGCGGTGGCAATCCGGACCGAAGACGGATTTGACATCTCGGTTGATTTCAACGTTACCGGTGTACGCACAATTCTCGGGAACCCAATTCCTTGGGTAATGGGCCAGTTTGAAAGGATTACAAGCACAAACATGGCATGCTGCTACGGGAACTTCATCTGTTAGCTCGAGCCCTGCCTCAGGGTCTAGCAGCTCGTCCATGTTTCGAAGAACCACCATATCCAGATCCAGAAGGGCAACTCGAGATAATTGGGTCAGAGAGAATACTTGTAATTTGGTCCATGTGTCTGCAAATCTCTCGTCCGTAGTGCTGAAATCAGCCTGCTTCAGTGGCACTAGCAGCTCGACCTGTCTTTTGAAAATCAAGTTGTTCCCGTGTGTTTGGATCAGTTGATTGATCTTATCATGGCTCTCGGTGCTCAGCTTGGGGCTGTAGAGAATGATCATGGGGAACCGGGTTCGCATCTCTTTGGCATCGTATAGCGAGTACACCAGTGTCAGAAGCCCAGTTAAGTATTTGTCATTCGTGAGGAGTACACACCAGCTGTGTGAGATTGTTGATGGAAGTTCTGTGGTCAATTCAGGCTCTTTGGTCATAGATTGGGCTCTAGATTACAGTCTAATCTCGGGCAAGAGATATAGCGATAAAATAATGGGGAGAGCTAGAGTGAATTATCCATATCTGTATTAATAAGACGGGAGAGCAAAATGCTTATAGCCCGGAAATTTGCTCAACAAATCACATTAATGGCCGGAGAGCGAGAAGCAATACGGGCCGCGGAATGTATATAGGTCCGACGACCTTTTTGAGAGCAAGCAATCTTAACTTGCGACGACGACTACTGTTACTATTACGGCGACGACGCCAACGAACAACTACTGTAAATATACCAGGAAAATTCTGTAGAGAATCAAAAAGAAAAAAATTAGCATATTTTATAAATATAACGGTTCACCGTATTATACAAAAATGTTGGCTTCAATAGTATGCACAAGTGCCAAGCCAGCTTATTTCAGTGCGGCTCAAGAGCATCAAGAAAACTATCGACGATAGTTACCACCACCGCTGCTTCCATATCGAGATCGACTATCGTCACCGTAGGAGCCTCCGTTCTGGGGGTTGTACTGGTACGAAGAACGAGTTGGTGGAGGAATATTGACAGGAGCATTATTGTTTGATTGGTATCTTCCATACCCTCCTTGGTTGTAACCTTGATTGTATCCCCCACGACCACCTCTTCCTTGGTTGTAACCTCCACGACCTCTGTATCCACCTGAGTAGGCGTTGTAAGCATTATAGCCACCTTGTCCACCATACCCGCTGTTATATCCACCTTGTCCACCATATCCGCTGTTATATCCACCTTGTCCATGATTATATCCACCGCCACGACCGCCATTATATCCATTATTATAACCACCGCCACGTCCACCGTTATAACCACCTCGTCCTCCATATCCACCTCGATTACCATGGCTATAGCCACTATACCTCTGCCCATCGCTGTGACCATTGCCGTATTCAGATTGCATAGTGGCAAACTTGGTATACCCACCTTGTCGATACCTAAATCCATAGCTATTGCGGTCTCCATAATAGTTCTGTCCTGCGTCATCGAAATTGTCGTTTCGTCGCCCACCAGGACCACCTCGTCTCTGGGCGTAGCCCTGTCCCATGTTCAATATCGCATCCCGATCTTGGTCGTTAAGAATTGGAGGGTCTCGATATTTGACACCCGTCAGTAGCATACTCTTGTGGGTATGCACTTTTGGCGGGTACTGGTACTTGACAGTCAGAGTATCGTTATCAGGAATACTAGGCATGTCACCTTCTACAGGCACCTCTAATGGTTTATTGGGGGTATATCCATCTTCCGCTGTGATCATCCCCGCTAATCCGTTACCACGATGAGCAGAGAGAGTCACTTTGGGAGAATTTGAGTCATAAACGTTAACTAGCTCGTTGTAAAGCTTGTTGTTGCGGCTTATAAGAACAATCTCCTCTTTTCTCGAGTTTCGCTCGGTTTCCTGAGCAGTGAGCTGGGGGTATTTGCCTCTAACAGCTTCTAACAGCCTGGTTTCATCAATGAAAGGTAACAATGGAATCCCCAGCCATGCCAGTTTTTTGCCGTTCATATCGATGGGGAAATCAACAGGATAGAAGTCGATGATCTCGGAATCCGGCTCGCTCATCAGCGGCCTAAACACCTCTGGAAGCGCATGGTCAGAGTCCGCAGGCAGCACACTCATCAATTGCTCAAAGGGCAAGAATGGCTCTCCCTTTTCAAAAGTGATATCTAGGCTCTCCAACTCGGTCATGTCTTGGGCGAAAGGTGCATAGTGATACGGGTAGTACCAGTTCCAGGATGCGCATCCTTGGTAGTAGTACAGCAGTACCCAGCACACCCCTTCAATGTACTTTTTGACAACCTGCTTTCGAAACTCGTAATCGTTCTCAGCGACATGGAACTTATGATGGTAATACCGGTCTCTGTAGCCGGGCTCCCACAGCCGCACATTGTCGTGCGGCTCCTGGAACTCCTCTTCGATCTGTTTCACCAAATCTTCTGAGGCCTTTCGCTTTTGACCTGCGTGGGGGTCCTCTGGGTGCTGCAAACCATTATCATTGTCAACTACTAATGGTGCCTCTGAAGCTCCTTGTGCATTCTCGTTAGATTTAGCCTGAGGATCAACTGGGTCTATAGGTGTGTCATTGGAATTACTCTTGTCCTGTTTGTCATCATCGCCAGATGGATCTGCTTGTGACGGGGCCTCGTCTTGAACATCTGTTTTCCCAGCCATTTGCGCTTTCAGCAGTTGAGCTGCACTCTTGTTGGCCATATTGGCCAACGTGATCTTGCTTCTGTTGGCCACAAGCTCCGAATTGGACATATGTACAGACCCAACAGACTCGCCCTTAGGGGTGTAAAGCGGCATGTTATCTAAAGGTCTTATTGGAGCTCTATCTCCAGTTCTATTCTTACTGATGGCCGGTGGAGGAGGGGCACCATTTGGGGCCGTTTCAGTTTGAACTCTGTCGAGTTTCCTCTGCTTGGCATTCTGAGTACGACGCACTTCTTGATCTCGCTTTTTCCTGAAAATATTGTCTTCCTGCTGGCCCAGGGCTGTCATCATAATCTCAACTCTCTTGAGGTTAACGGTCCCGTCGCAAGTCAGATAACCACCCATGGCTGCTAGTTTCCGCTTCCATATCCCAGCCAGCATGTCGATACTATTATCTCGCACATCTAGCGAAGGCATATGCGGCAAGAAATCGTTACCACAGAAGAAACACATAAATACCCAGTCGTCAATAGCTCTTTCTAGATCGAACGGGAACGGGCACTGCGGAACTGCCAGTTCTAACTCCAAGTATTCTCGTAAAATATCAACATGTAGCCACAGAAATGGTTTCTTTGACTGCTTGTCTATTTCACTCTCTTGTTTCTCACGCTCGATCTCGCCAGCGGTCAAGGCTGGTGGGCGGGACCGCTTTTTGTTCTCTTTTGCAAAGACATCCTCTCTAAGAATTTTGAAATGGGGCTCATGAGTAGCCAGCCCGAGGAAAATTAAATCGGCATCCAGCCCGTAAATGCAGTGACTAGTGTTTGGATCATGTGATGGATCAGACCTTTGCGACCTGATAAACTCCATAATTTTGTGTTCACCTTCTCCAGGGACAGTGGCATCTGATATGATCACCTTCAGGTCTTTCCATCCAGGGTCGTATTTAAGTTTATAGGAGACCCAGTATCTCAGCGACTTAGCCAAAATATCCATAAATGGTGTTCCCGGAGTGATTACATTTGTGTCCCATCGTTTTTTCTCCTTGATCGCATCGTCGATCATTTCGCCTCTTGCCTCTGCTTTGGCGATTTCGTCTTCTTTGGCTACAGCAGCCTCTCTGGCGTCTTTGGCTGCTTTGAATCTTCTTGACCGCTGCTGATTCATTTTGGCTCTAGGGGCTACTCCGTCTACTGCCATCATGAGCACCTTTCGTGGCCGGGCCATTGATATCACCCGATCTGTATACTTGAAGATTTCTAGCATCATTTCGTCTTCGGTCTCTGGAGGTGGCTTGCCCTCTGGATGTGTACATGGGTGCACAATACCATTCATGTCGAGATAGAGGTTATCGAGTTCACCGTTAGGATTTGGTTTGGAGTAGTCACATGGTAGCTGGACCCCATCGACCTCTATCGGATCGTCTTCTACAACCTGAGAGATGGTTTTGGGATATTTTCTAGATAGCCATCGAAATAAAGCTGGGACACTGTTAATAGATGCAAAGTACCATTCTGTTAGTAAAGAAATAATGGTTGAAACGGTTCAAATCATGAAAGTGAATTGATCTATTTCAATGTAGGAATCAGTACAAAAACTTACCCCATTGTTGGCGTCGATGTGGTTTTTTTTGTGCTAGAAACAGCAAAAACTCAGGTAATAAATACAAAGCAAAAAAAGAAGAAAGAAACGAACAAACAAAGACCGTAAGCAATTCTATCTTTTCATGGAGCTTGTGAAATAGTGTTGTACAGATTTGTCGAATATGCGTGATCGATACAAAATTTGTATGTTACTGGTTGGGAAGGGGACGGTCACGTGCGCGGTAAAAGGGCTTCACGTGACTGAGCGGCAAAATTAGTGGAAAGAGTAATCAGAAGAAAAAAACGTACTTTTATACTTTGGAATAGATAATTACTGTCTGATATATACTTCCTTTCTTGAACAATGAGCAACGAAGACCAAGTGAGAGCATGTTTTTTGTAAGTTTTCAATCGAATTACCAGTGTCACATTGCTTATTACTTATCTACGCACGCACACAGTTATCTAACATGAATATATAGTTATGGCACACTGATGGCCCCTTCTGTCTTTGCAAGAGTCATATCTGGCCAAGTAGAGCTGGACAAAAACATTGTGATCCATGACGCAGTACTACATGACTATCAGAGACATGCAATTAAGCAGCGAGACTATCCAGCTATCAAAGCCCAAAAGGGACACACTGTCCTTGGCCGGGTGGCTTACGATCTAGACCAGGATCAAATATCCAAGTTGGATGTTTTTGAGGGTGACGAATACTCACGGACGGTCGTGGAGATTCTCGACACATTTACACAACAGATGGTGAAAGCATATGCCTATGTTTGGGATCCCAAGCTGGTGGACCAACTGCTTCAAGAAAACTGGAACTTTAACGAATTTGTGAGGTATGTACAGGTATTTTTTTTTTTTTTTTTTAATACTTCTTTCTCTATATAGTTCGATGCTCAGGCACCAGAAAAAAAAGAGACTAACATTAGCAGCTCCAAAATGCAAAATTGGATTGCAGATGAGATGGATCAGGTTGAGAATGATCCACGAGGGGCCAGATTCTGGAACCCTGCTAAAGTACAGCAACGGTAACATGTCACGTACGTGAATGTTGGTAGCTGTTATAGAAAACCCCCCTGTAGTAATAATAACTTTTGAGTCCACCTGGTCCTCTTGAATCCTTTCATGAAAATTCTCTTTTTAAAGTGGAGTTTATGGGTCAGAATCTAGTTTCAGCCGCTCCAGCCGTTCTCAACGTTCAGGGTTAGAAGTTGCGGCTTATGCGGCTTCTCCACCATTACTATTCTCCCGTTTTCTGTGTTCTTGAACTTCGTGACCTTGGTGATTTTCATGGCCGTCGACATCATTCTCATGTTCTCCCCCTTCCACCAGTCCCTCTCTGTTGTCCTCATTCCCAGTCCCATGCTCCTCATCTGCACCGTCAATGGCAACCTCCTCATCTTTTGCCAATGCTGCCAACTTGCGCTCTTTTCGAGTTCGGATCAGCCAGATAATATGTGAAGTGAAGATGCCGACCTCGAGCACCAAGATGACTATATACAAAATACATCCCAAAATATCAATATCACCATTTTGGGCAACCAAGCTCAACAGACTGAACAAAGCACCAAGAGTATCAATCGACAAGAACACGAAATTAATGCCCACGACTTGACCTTTCCGTTTCCACAACTCAAAATACGGCGGAAGAAGCCCTGCACCAAGCAGGATTGCGGCAAGAACCCCGAATAAAATAGTTGGCCAATGCACTCCCTTAGCATAAAGTGTTTTGAAAGGGAACACACACCCTGCCTCTACTCCTGCAAATACTGCTAGTAGACCTGCATTAAGCGTCAATACCTTCCACAGAGGCCAGCTTACTGGAGGGTAATATATTGCTTGAGCAAAACATATCAGACTCAAGACCAAGAATACATGGGGCTGGACCTGCACTGGAATATTTGACTGCAGTACAATAAAATAAATTGCAAATGGCACACCAGCTATTGCCCACAGCAGCATCATAAGTGGAGGGAGTCCAGTGCAGTTTTTCCTTCTCCAGTTGTGGTATATCTGTGGGATCAGCTGAATGCACCAGAACACTGTACCGATGGTTCCTAGCACATTTGCAGCTACTGGCATAGAATCTGAATCGTCACTCATATTCCAGTGTCTCGATGTTGAATGGTATATATATGTATAAATATATTCCAACCAGTGCCGTTCGTTTATTATGCTCGGCCTTGTCTAATGGGATTTCTGATGTGTGGCTATCGCTACAGCAGTTCGCTAAGTATTATCTTTCACTGCCAAGAGCCAAAAATTAAACTTTAAACAAAATCTGGACATGTAAAAAGAGTATTAAGAAGCACAAGTTCAGTTTCTGCAAGTCAGTTCATTTTTATACCGATTCAGGTCGAAGAGCAAAGGTTTCAAAAGATTGCCGGCAAAAAGGGTAAGTCCAACCTTGTAATTTTGCCGGGACCAAGCACCGCTTAAGATCCTCAGGTGCATAGTGCATGGAACGGCTCGACTATGGGTAGAGATCTGCAGCCGCATGAAAAAAAAAAAAAAAAAAATTGACTGTGACCATACTGAATGCTTTAACAATATAGTAATAATAAAATACATAAGTGTTTCTATCTTGATTCATAATGTGTGTCCTTGCTTTGGTGTCATATTTCCGTCGATAGATGAATATACTGCAAAGGAATTGACTGGCCTTCTCGCCCCTTGATCAGATAGCTGATGACCCAACATTATCACCAGAAGTCTGTACTCCTCGCAGCTGCTTAGTTACTTTTTCAAGTGACACATCAAGGTATTCAGCCATAAATGCGCCGAGATCGGTATTTTCATTAGACCCGGCCACATTATTCAACACCAGGTTGTGCGAGAATCCATTCCCTCCAAATCCATATACATTGACATCAACGGCGGAGTGGCCATGGGTACTCCACCCAGTTTGTGATCGAACCGACACCATTTCGGTGAGGTCTTTACCTGCATCCGACTTGTGATCAATCACATTGTTCAGTTCGGACTCGGTATAATCAACAATTCCTAAGCCGTCGCGGAATATTTTTTCCACAACGAATTTTTCCAAGTTGTGCTTCTTGTTAGCATCATAATGATCATCGGCAGAAGCCTTGAAGTGCTTTAGTTGATGAGCAAGGTATTCTCCAGAGTGGGTTGCATTATGCAAGGCCTCTGGGTACCAGACGTATTCTGGGTAATCTGGAGACAGTTGTCTAGCCGTGGCAAGCCCACCAGTCTCATGATCAGAAGTAGCTAGCACGATCGTTTCAACTTCGGATTGTTCTGCGAACTCAACAGCTGCTTTAAATGCGGCGTCGTAGGCCAGAACCTCTCGCACTTGAGCGGCTGGGTCATTGGAATGACCGGCATGATCAATCCTGCTGCCTTCAATCATAATGAAGAAGCCCTGATCAGAATCTTTAGTAGCTTTTTCGAGTGCCCGTAGAGCGGTTCTGGCAGTGTCCTCTAGAGATGGATGAACCTTGTCGTCTCTATCGATATCATATGGGATATCTGTAGGCGCCAGCAGGCCCAATAGTGGTAAACTAACATTTTCACCGCTTTGGAGCTGCTGGTAAGAATCTATATCGCCTACATAGCTCCAGCCGTTCTGCTGAGCTTCTAGAATTAGGTTTCTGTCATCTGATCGGCATCCGTTGGCAAAACTTCCTTTGCCCGATGATGGAAGATAATGACATCTCCCCCCGCCAATGATGAGATCGACCATTCTCCCCAGAGGATAATCCCCAATTTGATGACTTGCAATCAGGTCTTCTTCGGACCGATCTTCAGCATGAGAGGAGAAGCAAGCTGGCGTGGCATCAGTTATTCTAGTGGTAACAACCAGCCCTGTGGCATAACCGCTCAATTTGGCGGCCTCTAACACAGTACCGCAGGCTTGTTTGTTAGGCAGAACTGCAATCGCTCCGTTGTACGACTTGGCACTACATGCAAAAGCCGTAGCGCCGGCTGCACTATCAGTGATTAGAGAGCTACTAGAACGGGTACGCGAATGGCCTATGAAGTGCTTGTCTAGAGTGAGGATATCGTCAAACGGCAAATCCTCAGTAAATTGTCTATATGATCTAGCCAATGAGAGAGAGGCTGGACCCATACCATCAGAGACCATGAAGATGACATTTCTCTTTCGGTTTTCAGGTGGATGTTGTGATTGAGAACCGCCTGTGGCGCCTAACGGGTTTAGAGCCACATAAACTGCGAAACAACTTGCTAACAAGGCCCACCCGCTGAGAAACCAGAGAAGTGGAGATTTTCTGGTTGGTCTCTGCCTTCTATTAGTAGTTTGGTCAGGAAGTAGCGTATCTGTCTCCATTGCTTCAGGAATTGGGGAAGTTTTGGAGTTATACAAGGAAGGTTTTAGGGTGTCCTTGTCTAATGTTTGTTATGTTGCGAAGTTAGTGCTCCTTGCGGCACGAACGAGATAACGGTGGTGGGTGGGTTGGGTGCCGGGGGCACGTGATTCGGCGTAAATGTAGTCACAGGGTGTTGGAGACTTAGTGATCGATTGGTTTGAGCAGAGGAATGAAACTAGCGACGAGCGGTAGAGAAAAAGAATATTTGGAAGTGAGTGTTGAAAATGTCTTTTGGTGCTTAACATTACTAGGTCCAATCAATGTTTGCACGTAGTAGCACTAGCGCGTGTTCTGATTCTAAGCCGCACACGGGTGGGCCACAAGAATAATATCCAAATATTAGAGAATCACTTTAATATTAACGTACGAGAGTGGATCAATGTGGCCATAATCAGGTCTACTGGAACCATTCTCAATGGTCTTGAATTTAACAAGATAGTATCTGTTCCTCTGTCTGAAAATCTATATCAACAGATCACTACCCATTACCACCCAACACAGAAAAGCCCAACTTTTCTCACACAAAAAAAAAAAAAAAAAAAAAAAAAAAAAAAAAAAAAAAAAAAAAAAAAAAAAAAAAAAAAAAAAAAAAAAAAAATAATTATAAACAAAAACAATCATATACGCAGATTTTTCTCACACATATAGCACTAACTAAAATGATCATAACAGGAAACGAATACATTGATATGGCGTTGTACCATTTCAATAACACGGTCAAACTAGCAGCGGCAGTGATTGGCCCTCGGATAAAGCTAGCACTCGCATCTAACCCAGATCTTACGTCAATTATCCTGCTACTCCTAATCCTCTACATATCTCTACGGATCGTTAGCTATACTACAAGGATGATGTACTCATTTGTTATGGGGTTTGTTAAACTGGTAGTCGTTGTGCTGCTATTGGCGAGCATTTTCTGGGTCAGTATTCGGGGAGTTAATGGGCTCTATGAAGATGTGATGGGCCATATTCAAGATTTTGATGCCTCGTCAATATCGGATTCTATTAGAGGGATGGCATACAAGGGAGTTTATCGGTCTTTCAGCTATTTGTGACCGCAGTTACGAGGGTGCTAATGACCCATTGATGATTTAGTTGTGTTTGGGTTATGTGGTAAACAACACCTATTTTGATGATTTGATTTACAGGCTGGAAAGATTGTGACTACAGGATAATAACACCTATTGAAGTAAAACGGATAACACTACCTAATGAGTATAGTGATCACACAAGCACATGCTTACAAACTGGTCACTAATATTGACTAATAATACCATTCTGCTTTAAACTACATTACGACTATATCTAATTCTTCTTATCATATGTATTCTTATTACCACTGTTACCACCGAATCGCTTATTATTATATCGATCAGATTCCTGTCGCTCCGGATTGGCAATAAATTCTTGCACAGAAAAGTTCTTCAAAGTGTTTCGGATAAACCAATCAGAGAATTTTCGGCCCCCTTTGGTCTCTGCAATATAAATCAGATTGTTCTCTAGCGAAATGTCGATATCAGACAAATTTGTGCTGGAACCTTCCAACAGCTGGCCCTCAGTCCACTTGATTTGTCGGTTCTTGAGTTTGAAGGACACCAACGCACTTCGCAACTTTTCAACATCTGTATCCAAAAACCCTGCCAATTTCTCAATGTCCATGGCAGCATATAACTTGATGTAACTCTTCAAAGTGGAACCAAGAGTAGAGTTCTTGACATCCACCATAAAAATTTGCAAATGATGTTGAATTGGATCAACATTCAATTGTGTCACATCGAAATCTGGAGCGGATGGAGAAATGAATTTAGGTGCTGCAAATAGGAATAGTTCTTGGAAAACCTTGTAGGCTTCCTCGCCTCCTCGTGACATCTTGGCCAATTGGTCGCCGTATTTTTCTCGCAACCCCTGGTGGATCACGTCGTCGACACGAGTTGGTGATAGTGTTACACAGATTGCCAATAGAGCATACATTTGCTCAGATTTCTTGTTCACGGTGTCAAACTTGGCCGATCGGTTGATGTTTTTAGTTCGGGAAATGAACAATAGAATGTGTGTAAATGCCTTGATAGCATCGGCATATCTTCGCAACATAAGGTAGCTGAAACCAACGTAGTAGTAAGTAGTGAAATGAGCTGCGGCGACTCGAGCAAAGAGGGCCTTCTTGTTCAATTGAATGTCTTCCATAGTCTTGAGAGCCAGTGAAAAGTCACCAAGCAAAGTGTGAACTCGTAGCAGTCCGATTATACTGAAATAGCCCAAATTCTTGTACAGTGGACGAGATCCATATGGCCCAGCGACCTGCATTGGGTCTTGACCTTTCTTCATTGCCTTCAGTTGTTCGTTCATATTGGCCTTACCTGCAAGAGAATATAGCACGTTTAGGACACTATAAGCACCCCACACTTCTGGGTTTTCTTTGAGCTCAGCGATTTCGTCAGCATTTTGGCCCTTCTTAATTACACGGTTTCGGTAGATTGAAAAGCTGTTGAATTGATAAATAAATTCGTCAATGATGTCCCAAGCCCATTCAGTTGGTAGTTCGATGTTTGCTGGACCTTCCTTGGAATTCAAGATGAAGTTGAACAGGTTGCAGTAGTTGTTGTAACCATCGAATCGTTGCTTCAAGGTTGGCTGTAATCGGGCATAAAGGTGTCTGTAGTAGACCTCAGTGTAAAAGATCAGGAAAGTCTGATCGTTGTTGACCAATGGGGCCACGGCATCTGGTTCTGGCCATGGGGTGTTTGTGTAGAATCTCTCTGTCAACTTGTTGAACGAAGTTTCATAGCAAACTTGCAAATTAAATACATTCCCTTCGTATAGGCACTGTTGGAAGTATAGGATGAAGGCTTTTACTGCATCTGGAATATGAGTTCCCTAGAAGTTTTTCAAGTTAGACCCTGTAATGGTAGCAGCGGTAGATGGAAGGGGGATCATACATTTCGAGAAGATTCAGTCAAAGCTTGTTGCTGCTTTGCGAGTTGATCTTCATCATAGACATTATCACCAACAGCAATGGTTTCTCCACCAAAATTGCCATCGTCATAGTCGTATTGGTCTTCCATTGTTCTGATTTTTGTTTATTGGTTGACTGTTGGTCGTAAATTAGCTACCTGCTGTTCTCAGCGAAAATCGAAAATTTTGAAAAAAAAGTCTTTGGGATGGAATCTACGCGCGGCGGGTGTACATTTGGGTCTGAGGTTGTTTTTCCTGTTGGCCCGAAAGGAGAGGCTGCAAGCCGTGGTTGGGCTCATAAGACGACTTTGAGTAGCATTAGTATTACTATACCAAATAAAAAGAGAAGGGCTATGTATCATCTTGTGAAAGGTGTATATGCTAACCTAACACGACAAGAGGGTAAGTTGTTCTATGTGGCTATTCGAATTTTCCCAGCTGACAACTAACAATCGAATTTTAGAGTACTCTGTATTGATTCTGGGGTTGGACAATGCGGGAAAAACGACTCTGCTCGAGAATCTCAAAACACAGTATGGCAGTAAGGGACTGCCACCCGAGAGAATTGCACCAACAGTAGGTCAGAATGTCGGGCATATAAAGATCGACAAGGTGCTACTGAAGCTGTGGGACGTGGGTGGACAGGAAAACCTCAGGACGTTATGGGATGCATATTACCAAGAAGCACATGCCGTGGTATTTGTGGTGGATTCGACAGACCAGGCACGCATTGAAGAGTGTAGGAATACTTTGGATAAAGTGGTCAGCCATGAAAGCATTGAAGGTGTGCCCATTCTCATGCTGGCCAACAAACAAGATTGCGAAGACCGTCTGGAGGTGGAGGACATTAAAGAGATTTTCAACAGGATTGCAGAGAAGATGAGTGCTCGGGACAGTAGAGTGCTTCCGATTAGTGCTTTGGAGGGCACTGGTGTGAAGGAGGCAGCAGAGTGGCTAGTGACTCGGTTAGTTCGAAATAAGGAGTATCGACCTCCAAATATGCGGTAGCTTATCTACTAGGAGCGTCAAATTGGACATTTCCGAGTAATTTTTGAAGGTGTGGAGAGTCTTCTAGTAATCTATTGAAACCTTGGATAATGAATCAGTGATCTACTAAACTTCAATATTCACACAATTGCTTGTCAGAACCTGAGGGCGTGGTAATATCGACTCCAATTTCACTATGTAAACAACATGACTGATCCAGCAGTTAGTACTTATATATTTTGTAATTTTGCATATGCATAACTATCTTAGAAATAAAAGATGATAAAGCTAAGATAGAAGAGTGCCATAATGGTGTAGGATGTTTACTGTGCTGACACCGGAGCAGGAATATTGTCATATTCATATTCAAGTTTGTTAGAGTAAGAGGATATGGGAAGCCTAATAGCCAGTATTTCAGTTATATGGAGCAGAGGATAGATATTTGAGGATGTTTAAGGTTTGATCAGGTATGGCTACTGGAAGTACTCTGAGTTTAAGGCTATATAATACCAACTGTGATGATCTTTTCGCTTATAAGAGGTTTGCTCTTCCATCTAGTCTTTCAAACGCTCCAATTGATCACCAGAACTATAACTTTACCACATTGTTACCAGTCCACTCATCACAATATTACCACAGCGCTTAAGTCTGATTCTATTACATCGTCAAACTTCATTTAGAGGTGACAGCGCTACCGCAAAATTCATCAATCGAAGTAGGAACTGAGCGTACCTCTCTATAGTCTCGATCCAAAAGCTCCATATGACTTTTCCCTCTCTTGAGCATAGTAACTATCTCTCCTTCCTTTTGTAACGAATCTCCGGGAGGTATGCACCTATACCGCAGGAGAGCCGCATGAGGCTCATATTTCGCATTCACTGGTTAACGATCATAATCAAAATCTGATGATATTGATTCACATCACTTAAGTGAAGCACAAACTGATAAACCGCTTGCTCCTTTTCCTTACTCTATATGCAGCTTGCTATCAACTCAGATATGAGGATTGGCTTGTACCTGCTGATTAGACTTCAATTCCCCAGTGGAACACAGTATCATGTCTCACAGCCCTACCACATCCGCTGCTTTCCATCCCATATCCACCACTTTACATATCTAACTACATATTGAATTTTGTATACTAGTTTCCAGCGCAGCAGCAACATATCAATCAACTTCATTTCCAAGTTTTAGATCTTTCATATCAGCCTAATCACCCCTTTCACCGATCGGACCGACGCGTCGAAGAGGCTGTCTGGCTTGCTGAGGAAGAAAAATAAAAATAAAATTTCCAACATCACACACTTTTTTGTTATTTTTTGGTGGCAACGGACCTCTTTGTACATTATAGCTATCGAACCTCATTTCTTCTCGCTATCAAGTAGTAACTAGCCAAAATCTACACATATATATCAGAGAATGGTTGTTGATACCGTCTACTATGATGTCCTGGGGATTAGCCCTGAGGCAACTGACATTGAAATCAAAAAAGCCTATAGAAAGCTAGCCATCAAGCATCATCCTGATAAGAACCCTGATGACGAAAAGGCCCATGAAAAGTTCCAAGAGATTGGTGAAGCATATCAAGGTATGTGACCCTCCATACATGTCTATTCTGCTGATACATAATACTAACGAGTTATATACAATAAGTTCTCAGTGACAAGGACTTGAGAAAGAGATACGACCAATTCGGAAAAGATCAGGCTGTCCCAGAAGCAGGGTTTGAAGATCCATCTGAGTTTTTCACTAGCATCTTTGGTGGCGAAGCGTTTGCGGATTTGATCGGTGAGCTCTCCCTGATCAAGGACCTCCAAAAAACCATGGAAATCGCAATGAAAGAAGAGGAAGAAGAGGCCGACCAAGAAAACCAGGGCAAAAAGACAGGAGAGACACAAGACCAGGAGCACCAACCATCTTCAGAAAAGCAACAACCGTCAGCTACGTCGCCAGCAGCATCAGCACCATCTTCAGCACCTCACAGTGGTACCAGCACCCCACATGCTATTACAGATGGCAAAGTTGATAGTGCAGATTCGTCAACTGCAGCTGCAGCTGGGACAGGTGATAGCTCTCAGGTCCAGGAGAAGCAGGGCAAAGGTAAAGGTTCCTCTAAATCAGATTTCAGTAAGCAGCAGAGAGAGGAACTGAAAAAATACGAAGAAGAGCGAAAAATAGCTAGACAGGAACGAGTAGAACACTTGATCAAGAAATTGATCGAGAAGCTCAGTGTATGGACAGAGACCGACAAAGGAGAAGAAGTCACAAAAGCATTCCAAGAGAAAATCCGTTTGGAAGCTGAGAACTTGAAGATGGAATCCTTCGGTATAGAGCTTCTCCACGCAATTGGTCAGACCTATTTCTCTAAGGGCAACACTTTTGTAAAATCTCAAAAGCTGTTTGGAATCTCTGGGTTTTTCAGCAAAGTAAAGGAGAAAGGTACCATGGCTAAGGACACTTGGAACACTCTTTCCAGTGCGTTGGATGCTCAATCATCTATGCAGGAGATGGCCAAGGCTGAAGAACTTGAGGGGGATGCCTGGAGTCCTGAGGAGAGAATGGAGATGGAGCGAACCCTGTTAGGTAAAGTCTTAACTGCTGCATGGAATGGTTCTAAATTTGAAGTTCAAAGCGTGTTGCGAGAGGTCTGCGATCGGACTCTCCACGATAAGACTGTTCCACTTACTAAACGGGTGGAGCGAGCTAAAGGCTTGATGATCATTGGATCCACGTTCAAGGCTGCTCAGCGAACTCCTGAGGAGGCTAAAGAGATTCAGATGTTTGAGGAGCTTGTAGCAGAAGCTGCTGCCAACAAAAACAAGAAAAAGCGAGATAAAAAGAAGCACGGTGGAGCTTCGTCAGCGGCTGGTAATAGCAATAACATGTCTGCTGGAGCCACTACTGCGGCGGCAGCCGCAGCCGCCGCAGAAGCAGATCCACAGCAGGCCAGTACCACGGCTTCCAAGGAATAGGTAGTAATGGTAGTGGTTTTATGTTTCAAAATATCTATAGAACAATCTTTAATTAAAAGTTTCTAAGGATCTGAATTTTCTGTCATATATGTTTAGTGTGCTGAGTTCGAATTCGGGGTCGCTTCTTAGTTTTAGTGCTAGTTCAAGCTCTCATTCTGCTAATGATAGCTGAAATCATTCCAGTAATTGATCTCAATCTTACTGTATCATCTTATGTATTGCCAATAGAAATCGGCTTCGACCATGGAAGGGAGTAATAGGCTCTTTCAAGAAGCGCCCAAATGCAGAAAAAATTCGTCTATTTCAATAACGCTGTTATTGTTTGTAACACTAATCTACAGTCTTGCATCAGAATCTCTTTGAATACTGATATATAGTTGTCGCAGTATTTGCAAAGCAATTCACGAAGCATATATATACAGAATGTGTCATAACCTAGGTCATCACCGTTTCATGGGTAGCTCAGCAAAAAGCGGCGACCTCGAGCGGCGATGGTTTTAAGACTGACAAAAATTGATCTTCGAACCAAATCAGAATCCATTCATTCTCTGTACAAGATGTAACCGGGCGAAATGATGACTGAAATGGTTCGGTAAGGTTAAGGAAAGGGAGAAAAAAAATTTCAGAAAATTTGGGAGGACTCGATGCCCTTTTATAGTTTTCAAATGAGGGAGCGAGCTCAAATCCCAATTCTTGAACCTTGACACACTTGCCCTTGGTATTGCACTTGGATCTTGACTTGCATACTTGGACCTAGACTCGCACACTTGGTTCTTGAACTTTGAAAAACATGTCTTCGTTGAACGACCAGCTCAACTCGTTCAAGAATAAGGTTCGGCAGGCCCCAACCATCCAAAGACGGGTTGTGGACCAAAACCCCGATTCTTCTCCAGAAAAACGAAAGCTGGACGACAGGAGAGATTCTAGTAGCAAAAAGAGCAAAACGTCGTCTTCGTCGTCGTCGTCCGCTACTACAGTGTACTCACAGCCCCGGAACACCGGCGTTGGAGTGCATCATTCGACACAGTTGGTACATGCCGTCGAGTACATTAAGCGGTACGACAAGCCAGTGCCCTGGCAATCAGTAGGAGATTACTTGTCAGTGCCCATCAGTGGACTGATCCCATTGTTAAAAAACATTGACCGGATAAAGGTCAACGAAAAAGATGAGACACTAGAGTACGTCTCGATCTATAACATATATTCTGCAGAAGAGCTTCTTCAGTATCTGCAAGCACAGACTACGTTCCATGGGATTCCCGTGAAGAAGCTCAAAGATGGGTGGAATGGCTGTCTAGCAGCTATTGAGCAGCTAGAGCAGGAACAGAAAATAGTGGTGTGGCGGACCAAGAAGGAGAATGCCCCTCGGCTGGTTTGGGCTAATACTGGTGGTAAGATTGGCGGCATTGACGAGGCCTTCACGACGCTTTGGGCCAAGGCCAAAGTGCCCCCCTCGAGTGAGTTGCCTGGAGAGCTGGAGAGGCTTGGTTTGAAACCGACTAGTGTGGATCCTGCCTCGATCAAGAAGGCTCCTAAGGCTTCAGAGCAGCGAAAGCAGAAGAAGCCTCGACGAGGGAAGATCACCAACACGCACATGCGAGGTGTTCTCAAGGACTACAGTGTGTAGCATGTAAGCTATTTATAATTATATCGAGAACTGCAGTATATCATGTAAGCTATTTGTAATGATTTCGAGGATTGCAGTATAGAACGTAAGCAATTTTTAATGACGCAATTTATGAAAGGCTTATGTACTATCCAGACTAGTGTGATTTGATATTCAGTAATAACATTACTATCATTTTAGTCGATAGATTGGCTGTAAAAATACCAAATAAGATCAAGAGTCGGACTGCAGG
The DNA here is from genome assembly GCA_030564265.1 of Blastobotrys attinorum. NCBI lineage: Eukaryota > Fungi > Ascomycota > Dipodascomycetes > Dipodascales > Trichomonascaceae > Blastobotrys > Blastobotrys attinorum. The sequence goes on from JAJLUM010000017.1 coordinate 41,001, forward strand.
ACCTACATTAGAATGCGAACGTGACCGTGGGCTCAGTCAATTGATTCAATAATGTGTGCGTTAGCTGGTGTAAGACCGCGATACAAACTTTTAGTTCTGCAGGGAGATAAATTCAATCCATTCAGTGCTTAAACAGTTTGTGATGATTCTTCCAGTCCTCTCAACTACTAGACGATGAAGTCCTCTCATCTATCGGACTCCATGAACTATGTCCCGTGAGAGGTCACCTGATGTCCTACGCGCCGCACACCTGATCTAGGTCACCCAACCTCCGTCTCCGTACATTAATCAATCACACCATAATCCCTCGTTAGCATCAAATATAAATGTGCATACTTATTGCTACAACTGCGCATCCTGACTAGTATGATGAAACCACTTAGAACGAAATAGAATAGCTAACTGTGAAAACTTATCTGTCGCCACTAGCTCTCTGATTCTCCTCTCCAATAGAGACGAGTTCCTAGATCGTCCAACTAGCAAAGCCCATTTCTGGCCAGAGGAGAACCTGACCCACGTACTAAGCCCCTGTGATCTCGCAAAGCCTGAGCATGGAACGTGGATCGGTATGACGACCCAGGGCAGGCTCGCAGTGCTCTTAAACTATCATGAACCAAAGGCAATGGACCAGCAGTGCCAGGTATCGAGAGGCATGTTCACTCGGCAGTTTCTCTCTGAGCCTGACCCCACAATTTCAACTGACGAGTGGATCAAACGCGAAGAGGGCAAGTACGGTGAGAAGCTGACTCAGTCGGGTGGGTTTACTATGGTTTGCGGTAATGTAAAGGATCTGCCAAGCATCCAGCTATTCTCTAATCGGGGAGATTCTGGATGGCCATTCCGGCATGACAATAGTGCTGGAGATGAAACCGGTACCGGCAAAACTGTGTGCTTGTCCAATTCGTACTTTTTGGAGCCATGGCCTAAGGCCACTCTTGGTAAAGAATTGCTACACAGTTTGGTGACAGGGAAAGAAGTAGCAGAAAAGAGCGAGGACTCCTTAATCAACGACTTGTTCGGAATATTGTGGCATGACACATTCCCAAAGACGAAAATTGGCCCAGAGAGCCTTCGTGAGTCTATATATATCCCCAAAATTCCGCTCAGGGGAGGTGATCAGTTCTATGGCACACGAACGTCTACTGTAATTCTAATCGACCATTGCGGAAATGCTCGGTACGTGGAGAAAACTCTGGTTGACGGTACTACAGAGGAGTATAATTTTACGATCAGTTGATTTAGAGCGTTATTTGAGAAGACTGGACCATGAGTTCACGATGAATTTGGTGTGGCGCGTTGAGTATATTATGACGAGCCGTTGCAGTCTAAAATGTGGGCTAAAGGTGTGCTTCAGATGTACATGGTTAAAGTTACAAGAACGCCAGGAGTTTACACCCGTAGTGTACATAACTACTTTACAAATCAAGATAAATTATTATGCATTAATTCAAGGATAGTACAGCAAATAACTAGAATTTTCAGTTACCAGAATTGCCCCCCAGTATCACACCAAAAAAGCCCTTACTTCAGCTTCTTATCCTTCTTGTCTTTCTTCTCCTTCTTACTCTTCTTACTCTTTTTCGGCGAATCTGCTTCGCTCTCGGCATCATTGTGTCGTTTCTTTGAACTCACTCCGTCATCATGGCCCGGCCCGTAGCCAGTTGCCCAATGCTTCACAGTCATCCCTTCTGGCTGAACCGGTAGTGGCTTTGGAGTCTTGACAGCATCATAATCAATATTTGGGACGTGAGCCATCTGATTTATTGTGAATGATTTGGAGATCTTTAGCTTGGAAGTGATCTTGACCTTCTCGCCTTGCGAGTCCTTGATTGGCTTCCCAAGATGTATTGTCTTCTGGCCCTGGTCGTCATTCTCTCTGATTGTATATGATTTGTTCTTTTTGCCATGAGTAAATGTCTCTGACTCCAACGGCAACTTTTCCAGTGATTTTACATCGAACTTTGGGGGCACCTGGATCAGCCAAAACTCTTTACCCTTTGGAGTGGATTTCTGAGTTTTCAGTTTGAACCCGGGAGGCACTTTGAACGTGCTGCTGTTACTAGACTCGATATTCGACATTTGATCCGGGATTCGCTTCTGTGGTAATCGATTGTTGAGATTGGATATTCCACCGGTGATAATGGAAAAAGCTTGAAATTTTTTTTTTTTTTTTTTTTTTTTTATTACCTGTCGGTACACCTGCCGATCCTAGTACAAGCTGCCACCGCTCCCAGGACAAAATTTTTTTTTTTCACCACTGAACCAAAATTTCCATCCTGTTGAATATTCTCAAATTCCCTAAATGAATAGACTTGTCAGAATATCGACACTGGGTCAGCGACCAGTGAGTCGACTATTCCTAGTCGGATCGAGAAAAAACTACTCATCCCAGGTCGACCCAGAATTGAAGAAAGAACGAGATGAGCATATCAAAAAGCTGGAGAAGTATTATCCACCGTCCTTAGTCAAATCCATTCTAGCATCTGAATCCATGGTAACTCCTGAAATGTGGGCCAGCAGAAAAGAAAATGTGAAGGAATTCGGCCCTATTTATGCTGACGACTATGCTAAATATGATCCTTTGTATGATTTCCCCAAGCATGAATACATTGACAAGTCCAAACCATGGCAGCCTATTCCACAACAGATCCCTCCGGGAGTATCGTTGAAACCAGATGAGTACTCTAGCAGGAGTGGTGCTGCAATTAATGTCACGCAGTTGGAACAATTGACTGGGCTGTCTGCTGATTTCATCAAATCGCTGACTGTCCGCCAGATCACGTCAAAGCGTGTGGTCAACATGACTCGAAAGGGTAAGCAGCCAAGTTTCTACAGTTTGGCGATTGTTGGAGATAGAAATGGCCACATTGGTATCGGTGAGGGACGAAATGCACTGCAGCCTGCCAAGGCTCTGTCGCAGGCTCATTGGAACGCAGTTAAGAACCTAGTGTATGTGCCACGGTTCGAGGAACGAACTATTTACGGTAAGATCAATCACAAGTTCCACTCTGTGCTTTTAGAGCTGAGGGCTGCTCCCCCCGGGTCTGGCCTGCGGGTTAATCATGTCATTTACGAAATCTGTAAATGTGTTGGCATTAAGGATTTGGTGGGTAATGTTGGTCGATCTCGAAACCCAATGAATGTTGCTAAGGCGACTATCGAAGCATTGTCTACTAAGCAGTCTAGTATTGAGGAGGTTGCTGCTAGTAGGGGGAAGAGAATTATTGATGTCACCAACACGTATTACAATTTCTAGGTTGAAGTGTAGTCTGTAAATAGTATTGTTGAATAACCTGATTGGTTTTGTAGGCTTTTGAACATAACGCAAAAGTCTCATACCTTCTGCTATTGATAATTTTGCTTCGAAGGATTAAGTACAACTATGTGACTGGCGCTTTGCGGATGGTGTGCCGCAGCTGCTGCGGCTCGGCTATTTTGAGGACGAGTGAGAGCTTAGGAATATAAGACTAATTATTGGCAAGATGAAGAGCTTTTATTTGCCTAGTACTGAGCTCAAAGTTCCAGATTCTTGAGATCAGATTTTCCTTGTAAGTGCGGTAGTCATAGAAATGTTGGAGCTGGTTAGTTCGGGGGGAGTGTACTTCGAGTCAAGCTCGCATATAAAAGCCGTTGGGTCTCACCGCATACTGCTATTATAGTATGATAAGAGATTAGAATTCATACAAATATTGTGCTAGTATTATAACGCTGAGGAGATTCTGGGCTCTAATATTACTCTGCCGGACGAGCAGCCACTATGGCATGTGATTCTTTTTGTAAATGCTATAGACAGGTTATCATACAGTTGGGCATATCTTTTGAGCGAAACTCGATAATCATGTGGCTCTAGCATCGCACTTCACTATCTTATCCCTATTGCAATATTGTTACACCATATCAAGAGTTGGCCCAATTCGACTAATTCAACTGAAAAGAGTAGTAGCACCTTTTCAGCCCATTCCATAAAATAGACTACACATTTAGCATCCATACGAAATAGACTATACACTTAACAACCATACAAGTAGACAAAGTGCATTTAATGACCATACAACATCCACACGGAACCATCTATACAATAGACAACAATTTTTATTCTCTACTTTATTCTCTTATTACACAAAATGTTCGGACAAAAACTAATGCTCAACCACAAGTCGTCCACGCTTGTACATTTGACTGATGGAGCTTTGTCGCTTGACAACCTCAAGCTGTTCCAAGCCCTTTGAGATCTCCTGTTGAATCTGTGCCGGGTCTGTTAAGGATCTGTTTGCCAAAAAAGAATCTCGAGTCCGACGAATGGCATGCTGACGGAAGTTGTATGCAGAGAGTCGAGAGGAATATCTCAGCAGATCTCTATATAGCCTTAGTGCTTGATTCATTCTTTCTGGTGTGTGTGCGTACGTATAGCGGATTGCAAGTTTACACTATCACTTAAGGTTCAATATATATACAGAAAATTGTTATTAACTCGGTGATCCTGGAATATTTGGTTACATTTTGCCACTACGGGAGCGGGCCGAGCCTTTAACTCGTGGTTTGGGAGCGACAATCCGGGTAAGTTTGAATAAATTTGAGGAAGGGAAAAAAAGTTTTGGTCTTCGAATCAAACCGAGTATAACGATCATAGTCAGTCTGTATTGTTAAATATTGCCATTTATCATCAAACATGATACCTAAGAACATGGTATGCAAGGCATTGCCTAGAATCGCATGGTGTCAGCCCTCCCTCAACTCGACTGTCTCCACTATCACCAGATCAGGACGACTATACTCGACAGAAACACCATCTGACATAAAAGTCGACTTTCTTGGATTCATGAACTCGGTTCACAAAGTGCCCAAAGATGTCGAAAACGTCCAATCCATCCTGGACCCCATGCCAGACGGCTCCCAGCCCAACCAACAGATACAGAAACAACGAATAGACCGGTTGGTAGATTCCAGATCCATGCATCATCTCCTCGCACTTCCCTTCGTGGAAGATTCCCAAGCATTATCTCAACGGTGGAAGCGGTCCAAATCCTGGAACCACTTCCCAGTGGCCCATGTCATGTCTATAGAGCTACAACAGTCGTTACCGACTGACTTTGTCACAGATTATACTAGGCTGATCGGGTATCAGGTAGCACGAGCTAACATTTTGGGTCGTTTCTCTCGTGGATTGAGCCTGCCGGTGTTTATGAATCGACGGGGCATTCATGATGCTCGCCTAGGGGCATTTGTCACTGAGCAGCTATATTTAAAGCATTTGGCCCGGCTTTATAATATCAACCCAAGGCCGGAGATTCTTGAATTTGTCCAAAGGACCTCGCCGATGATCTACGATGTGTTGGAGATCCTGAAGTTGTATCCAGAGTGTTTGAAGCAGCTTGCAGAGATTGAAACAGCTGTCCAGAATGACTTCGGGTCACTGGAGCAGATAGACATGAATCCGTGGGTGTTTAATTTTGGAGATGCATTTGCATCCATGAGGAAGCAGCAGGATGAGAGTACGGCTGAAGTAGGCAAAGAAAGCATAGAAGGTGCTTCCAGCGAAGACAAGAGTAAGGAGGCGCTGTAGTAATATGTAAATGGATAAGATTAACACCTTATTTTTTTTTTTTTTTTTTTTTTTTTTTTTTTTTTTTTTTTTTTTTTTTTTTTTCGTGTAACAAAAGAGTGCAATGAGATCAACGGCATTGATAGGGATGATTTGGATATGAATAAGCTTTATGGTCAAATCACATTCCTGCACGTATTGAAACTGGATGCCTAAGTGCGAATTGAATATTGGGCAATATATCAAAAGACAACATTAGGTCCACGATGGAGTGGATGATAGAGGGATAAGTGAATAATGTATTTCGCACTTGTCACGTGAAGAACGTGCGGCTTCACCTCTAGTAGCTCTATGCCGCCGCACATGGGCCCCAGTAATGTAAAGACATGAGCCGCAAGTATATACTCTTATTAAGCTATATTAATATACATTTTCATAATTTCTTCACAGCTCGTTCTCATTGTCAAAATAAATGGCTGATCTCTTCAAATACCAAGGTTACCCTACCACATGCGCGTACTCCGCCGCGACCAAGAAAAAAAACACCAAGCGGCGTCGTAAAAACACCAAATATCCCATTCTCACAAGCAAAAACAACGCATAACCACTATTCATACTATTAAAACCAGTTTATCACCAAAATGAGCAACTTTGATTTCAACAAATCTCTACAATCATTTCAGGGATCTGTCTCTGGATTTAGCAGTTCTTTCACCCCATTCGCCAAGCGTACCCAACGACTTATCCAAGAGAAACTCGGCAATGCAGACGAAAAGGTATGTCTAACTAACACGTTATGATGATGAAATAGACAACTAACAAGCATAATTACTACCAGACTGAACTCCCAGAAGAATATCTTGATTTGGAACAGCGAATTGATGCTTTGAAGCTTGTTCACCAGAAATTGCTCTCTGTAACGTATGACCACAAACCCCCAGCCAAAAAAAAAAAAAAAAAAAAAAAAGTAGACACCAGCATATGCTAACCAATTTATAAGAACTCAATATGAAAACGAAGGCTACGACTACCCTCCAAATCTTCGAGAATCCTTTGTTGACCTCTCTCGAACTATTTCAGACAAGGTTTCCACTCTGTCACAGGCCTCCAGTGCACAAGAAGCTCAACAAATTCTCACCAGCCCAGGTACTCAAAAGGAACCAAAAACATTGAACCATGCTTTAGGACGTGCTGCTTTGGCTGGTGCCGAAGGATTGGGCTCCAATTCTGAACCATTGTCATCTGCCTTGCAGAAGTACGCTGTTGCAGAAGAAAAGATTGGCGAAGCACGACTGGGCCAAGACAGTCTGATCAGTCAAAGAGTCAATACTGCTTTTAACACCACCTTGAACACTTCTCTGCAATTTGCTACCAAGGCTCGAAAGAATGTCCACAATGCTCGATTGACCCTTGATGCCGCCAAGGCAGGTGCTAAAGGTGCCAAACCTGAACGACAAGAAGCTGCTCAGGCTGAGGTTGAACGAGCTGAGGATGAGTTTGTAGCTGCTACCGAAGAGGCTGTATCGGTTATGAAGAATGCTCTTGATACTCCAGAGCCATTGCGAAACTTGGCTGAGCTGGTGTCTGCTCAATTGGCCTACCACAAGGCTGCCACCGAGGTTTTGACCCAATTGGTCCCAGAGATTGAGGAGCTACAGACCGAACAAGAGAACAAATACCGAGAAAGTCGGGAAAATGCCTAAATAATATATATGAGTTGTAATATTATGGTTTGTACGAGCGACGGACTGTCTCAGGAGGAGTTCTTGCGATACTGTCTGAAAGAGAGGCCATGTATGTGTGCTGAATTTTGGTCTGGTTTCTGCATGCTCTTTCGAATTTTGTCCCGATTCACGACGAGTCCGTTATATTATACTTCGTAATTATTATTATTATTATTATTATCTTTATTGAATTAGTATAAATATCACTCTACTTCCTTTCATCTTGCCTTCCTCTTATTCCTCATCGTTCTCACCGTGTTCATCATCATCATCATCTTCTTCATCCTCTTCGACAGTCCATTCAGCAGATATATCCCACCTGCTTCCCGGAGCATTCTTAGACACATATTTAACAAACCGCAGGATACCCTGGTCACGTACAATCAAGCTGAAAACATTCCAGCTCGCCTGGTTTTCTAGTAATACAGGATCTTCATCATCTCCTTCACCGTTTTTGGTCCCTGCCGCACTGTACACAGCAGGATCTGCTTCATCATCCTCCTCCACAGCCATGCATAGGTCATATCCACCAATCTCACCACTGTCCCACCCTTTGGACGGGGTCAAAGATAGGGTAGCTTCCAAAACAGGCTTTTCTGAGTCATGAGCAGTTGCCAATGTGAAGTCATACCCAGGTCTGAACCGTCGAGCTAGAATCCAAGCCGCTGTGGGTGTCATAGAAGATACCTTAGCCAACCATCGCACAAATGATGGGTGTTGGAATAAAGCACGCAGCCTTTTCAATTCAGTGTGGGCAGCAAGAGAGTCGGCACTAGCTCCAGTTTCACTATCATCGTCGTCCAAATACATGTACCTCGCCTTGTGAGGAGGTCGTGCAATTTGCCAGGGCTTTGGAATCTCACTCGAAGGACCAGGAATCTTGATAGCCAGATCGTCCACATCAATTGCCTTGCGTGCAACTGAGGCATATTTACTATTCAAGAAGTCTCTGACCTCAATCGCCGAATCCTTACAGAACATATCATTTAACTGAGACATTGTACCACTTTCCAACAACTTGGGATTAAGAAACTCTTGCAAATATTGTTTGTCGTCTTCGCAGTATTCGCCGGAAGACTGGCTCACGTCGTTGTACTTCTTCTTTGGGAAGTCCAATTCTCTCATTTCTTTAGATTCTAGCTGCTTTAACGAGCTCAACGCCTCGACATCTTCTTGCTCTCCTTGTTTGAACCCTTCCTCCCCGGGCTGGGGGATGTGGAACCATCCAGAGATGGACATCCTTGGCTTGTCTACATATACTTCTTCGACATCATGGAATGAAAGTCCCGGTTGTACTGTGAAGAAAGCCAGCTGGTTCCAAGCAGGAGGGATGGTCAATGACCAGTCAGTTTCAGGAATATTTGGTTTCACAGTTGGGTACAATCTAAGTGCACCACCCCATTTGGGATTCCATTCTTCGTCGGGGTCTGGAAGATAAAGGATATACGAGATTCGTCGAGACCCAATTACATCGTCGTGATTCAACAAGTGACAGCCCTTGTGGTATATATTGATGGACAAATCTTTCTTCACTCCAGAGAGTGGACCCGACCCAGTGACATGACTCAAGTAGTCTCTGAACTCCTGGGAATACAATGCATTTCTCAGCCGGTTTAGATTCGACAGTTTGGCTAGTTCGTCCTTGTCCAAGCCGGACAAATTTGCCAAATCACCTGTCTGATGCACTTTGTAAATATCAGTTTCCTTTTTAGTGAACTGAATCGAAGACAAGATTTCATCCCGGACCTTCCTCAGAAGTTGGTCGTTCATCAACGGGGTGATAACTCCATGTTTGTATGGTCCACTCTCGCTGATAGAGGTCTTTAGACCATTTTTGCGCTCATCGCCAAAGAGGCCCGCAGAAAAGGCTTCTGAATAGTCCTCTTTGGACTTCTTGATGGCCTCTGTATCTATCTCAGCACTTCTTTTTGACATTTACGATTGCCCCAGTAATGTGTCTTCCTAGTGAGATTTAAGTAGTTCTATGAAATTTGATATCGTACGATAATTTTGAAAAATTCTGAAGTGGAAGGTCGCGGCCCTGCTTTGATTCAAGGCTGGAACTAGAATGAAAAATTGTGTAAGCGTGCGCCGACTGGTATTACTATGCCGAACCAGATATAGGCTTTGACTGCTGGGTTCGATGTGTAAGGAGAGGAATCGTACTGCAATAAGAGTACGAAAAACGAGAATTTTTAGATGCACTTAAATTATTCTATCCAAAAATTTTCTGTCGTATTAGATGTCGAACAGTTTGGAGAATTTCAGGATTCCACAAGCCGCACAGGACGTTCTGTGCGGCTGACAACTACATGTAGAAATTGAATATCAGCAGTCCTTAGTATACAGAAGGCAGGCGCTTGTAATAGAAAATGATATAAAAGCATGAATGAAATAATATTAGGTCATATTACGTGTTGAGGAAATGTTTAATAAATATTGTAATACTATCAAGACATGTGGATATGCTATCACCTTTCTCTCGCTGTCGTTATGCTCCCGAAGACCCATACTTGGATGCCCAGTCTTCAAACTCTGCCAGGCCCTCTCTAGACACACTCGGCCTGATGAATCGCAAACTCGACTCGAAATCTTCCAGAGCAATTGGCCGAATAGATTCCCGGGGAGTGGTCAAAAGCGCCTCTCCCAGAGATCTCAATGGACCCATTGCAGCATCCTTAGCCAACGCCGTGATATCGCTCCCACTAAAGCCCTCAGTCATCTGCAACAAGTTACCAATATCGGTATCTGTCAAGGCATGCTTCTGGTGGCTCAAAAGCTTTCGCAGTTGATAATATCTTGTTTCGCGTTCGGGCAAAGGTATATACTGTCGCCGCACAAAACGTCTTCTGGCAGCCTCGTCTATAGCCCAGGGCAAATTAGTAGCAGCCAAAACTAGCACTCTTTGAACATCTTCGTCGCTCTCATTACCAGCCGCAGCTCGTTGTAGATCACTCCATTGGACCAAGAACTCGGTCTTGATTCGTCTCGAAGCTTCGTGCTCTCCACTTTCACTTCTGGTAGATAACAGCGAGTCAATTTCATCCACAAAGATGATGCTTGGAGCGAATTGCTTAGCCAGATAAAAGAGGGCACGGACCAGCTTCTCAGAGTCACCCAAAAACTTGGAAGTTAGAGAAGACGCAGATATAGAGAAAAAAGTCGAATGAGACTCGGTGGCCACTGCTCGGGCAAGCATGGTTTTACCAGTTCCAGGTGGACCAAACAAGAGCATTCCTCTTGCAGGTTCTCTGAGACCGCTGAACAGATCTGGCCGGAGGAAAGGATACACCACGGCCTCCTTCAAAGAGTTTTTGGCCTGTTCCAACCCAGCAATATCATCCCAATGAACTTCATCTCCCTTGACAACGATATCATTTAGGATTTGTTTTGCAGCGTTTTCATCGACGCCCCGCAAGTTCTTCATGACCTGTTTGCAACGCTTATCCCAGTCGCTGTCGCCGGTTGACTGCAATTGAGTATCCTTGGAAGAGTTCTCTTCGTTGTCGGCGAGAACGGGTTCTTTCACCTTGGGTTTGGATGCAGCGGCAGACTGCCTCAGTTTTGGATTCGAAGATTGCTTTGGTGCCGAGTTGGACTTGGGCACAGGAGTTGAAGAAGGTGAAGGATTTGGGCTCAGTGCCTTTGGCTTGGGTGGAGGCTGGGGTTTGGAGGATGACAACGCCGGGAGCCTTTCTGATGTGGACGCAGGGCCAGATGCAGATTGTGGTCTTCTCATGCGATTGGCCATATACACAGTCGAGGGTCTGCCGAGATTGGCACCTCGATTTGCCGTCGAAGAGGGCGACGATTGACCAGCAGGCGGTGTTGCTGGAGTTGAAGTTACAGTCCCTGGGGCATGAGGCGGAGGCGGAGGAGTAGCTTCCCTTAGATCAATCAGAGGTGGTTGCGAGGAATCTACATTCGGGGCTGAAGAAGCCTGTAGTCTAGATACTGGTTGTTGAGGAGTTGGCTTGGGTCTGCTGGTACCACTGCTTGCAGAACCTCTCGATCTAGGATCGACTCGAGATTCGTTATGGAGCTTGTTGAAGCCACCTTGCTTGCCTCTGAGGCTCAGTTTTTCGAACCCTGAGCTGGATCCTTGGGATCTGATGCTGGAACTTGACCTTGCTCCATATGCTACTGGCTGCTCCTGCTGTTGGTCCTGCTGATTCGACCCAGAGCCGGGGCGCCATGCAAGGCTAGCTGCCTTGGAGGCGGCAGGAACTTTCGTACCATTTGAGATTTTTCCGGGTTTGGCCTTTCGCAATGTTTTGATCATTGGTTTTTTATTCGACGAGGTGTCGATTGACGTTGTTGAATGGGAACGAGATTGGATTGAGTCGCTACTTCCAGTTCTGGTCATTCTCTGTTCCGGCCTGATAGCTGATTCGCTCTTGAACATTGTAGTTTCGACTGTCGGAGGAGACAATGAATTTGAATGATGATGGTACGAATCTTTTTGTTGACGAGGCGGCGGCGGCGGTGGTGGTTGTGCCTGATTATGTGCATTAGATGAATGTGGTATACTAAAATTTGAGGATGGTTGCGTTGCTGAGTATGGTGTGTGGAACGATGATGGCTGGGTTGATGAGTATGGAGTATTATATGACGACGGTGCATTGTTGGAAGAACCTGCAGTAAGTGGTTGAGACCGAAATATGTCTCCACTGTTTCCACTGCCTGAACTACTGTTTCTAGCATGATAGTTGTTACTGGAACCAGAGTTTTGGTGCTGGTGGTAACTTCCCTCAAAAGAAGGCATATCCAAGATGCTTTGGCCCGTCTGCACTTGCGGTAGGTAACCATACGGGCTGTTATTGTACTGACGATATTCCAAGTAACTGATTCGGTCATGGCATTGTCGCTCAATATCGAGGACAGAGCTCATATAGGATTGCTCGGTCGGAGTTTTTGGAGGAGTACTTTCCAGTTCAGAGAGAGACCGAGATATGACCTCCAGAGTGCTCTTCCATGCCCGTAGAGCAGACTGCTGGTCATTTTGAGTTTCCAAAAGAATAGCATGGACAGACGACTGATATGCCTCATCGTACATGCGCTGCAGCATATCTGCCAGGCTTGGACGACGAGAACGCATAAAATTCATTCTGTGGTTTGCTCCGTTCTGGTAGATGATTCGGCTTTTGGATTTGTGTCTAGTTCTAGTTCTAGTACTATTTCTGGTTTGTGCTCTTTTGTTATGGGTCGTTCATTAAAATTACCGGCAACAAAGGGTGAAATACTATGATGCTTAATTTTTTTTCTTCTCTTTTAGTTCTAAATCGTTATGCAGAATGAACGGATTAAAGGAATCAAGTAAAGGTTGACTACCAAATGAACGAAGAATATATGGTTAAATGGTGAAGAATGAATGTTTGTTTTCGCTCGGATTTCGCTCGGTTCCCTTTTTCTTTGCGTAACGTGTCTAGGTGCTTTATGCGGCGAGATGATCCATCACACTTAGAGGTCGCAGGTTGATTTTGGACAATTATAGGACAATGAATTAACTGGAATCAAAATCAGTAATTGATTTTTAACTAGTCGATAAAATGTTATATAGTGGTTAATGGTAAAAATATTTCACTTCCAGTACTAATTTCGTAAGGACGAATGAGAGGCGGATCTAAAGCCTTGCCTGCTAGAGCAATCTGCACAGATCAAAAACAAATTAAAAAAAAAACAAAAAAACAATGACATAATGGTAGAACAGATTTCACGTGACGTAGAAAAGCAATTGACTATTCACCGCACCAATCGCAGTTATAACAGAGCAGTAGTCTATTATCGCTTCTTTTTCCGAGACTCTGATGCCTGAATTCTTTTTTATCACTTAATCCGGCTTTTCCTTATACTTTTTGCTTTTCTTTTTGACTGGAATTAAATTCATTGAGGGCCCTAGGGGCCCTCAGTCCCCAGTCCCTTAATCCGGTTACCCTAACCCGGCACGGCTCCAAGCGAGATCCCAATCACCAAATTTTTTTCCTTCTCTCTCTTTCTCTGTGAGATCATAAAGTTGAAATAAACTAGGAAAAGAAGAATAATCGTTCACAGAATGAGATTGTCGCAGCTACGACTAGCTCAAAGGGCATTGAGGCTCTCAAAGCCTCAATTCCCAATGGTTTCGACTAGACGAACCTTCATTGCATCAGCAGCTCGGTTGAACGAGAACCGGCCACAATCAAAAGAATCAGAAAAGCAGCCCCAAAAGACCCCAGAATCGTTGCTCACTGACGATATCCTTGAAAAGGCAGGAATGGACGTCGACCAGCAGCAGCAGCAACAGCAGAGTGGAAATGCTTCTGAAGAACAAAAAAAACGATGGGCCGGCACTGCTAAAAAGACTTCAGACCAGTCTAGCACTGATATCAAACGGGAGCAGCGATCCAGATGGGGCTATTTTGCCATGCTGGGTTTCTTCATTGGTGCAGCGACCTATTTCGGCCGAGATTGGGACGATGAAACCGAGCGACAGAGGCACAAGGACGTCGATGGCGGATATGCCCCTGGTGCAATCTGGGGAAGACTTTCTTCCCGAGTAGGAGATATCTTCAACCATTTCAATGAACCAATTTTTGAAGAATTGCTCCCGGATCCGTTGCCAGAACCATATGGACGACCAATGACTCTTGTCGTTGGTTTGGAGGATGTTTTGATTCACAGTGAGTGGAGCAGAGAACATGGCTGGAGAACTGCAAAGCGGCCAGGGTTGGACTACTTTTTGGGATATTTGGCCCAATATTACGAGGTAGTCATTTTCTCCAACAACTACATGGTCAATGCTGAGAAAGCTGTTGCTAAATTGGATCCTTACCATGCCACCATCTCCAATGCATTGTTCCGGGAGGCTTCACGGTACAAGAATGGTAAGATCATCAAGGATATTAGCCATCTGAATCGGGATCTGAGCAAGGTTATCATGATTGATAGTAACCCAGATGCTTATTCGATGCAACCTGAAAATGCTATCGGGTTGGACCCATGGAAGGGCACTCCGGGTGACAAGGACTTGATTCGACTGATCCCATTCTTGGAGTGGCTTGTCGCATCTGATGTGAAAGATGTGCGACCAATCTTGAAGTCGTATCAGGGCACCAATGTACCAGAGGAATATGCTCGTAGAGAGGCCATTATGCGGAAGAAGTTTGAAGATGATTTCAAGGAACGATACAAGGCCAATGGTGGTGGCGGATGGGCTGCTCAGTTGTTTGGCATTGCGCCAAAAGAGCCATCTGCCCCAATGATGCCTCAGGATTACATCCGACAACAGGGTCAGAAGGGGTACGAAGAGTTCAAGAAGTATATTGAAGAGCATGGAGAAAAGATGCTTGCTGAAGAAAAGCAGAGGGAGCAGGAGATTATGAATGAGCAAAAGTTCACTCTGAACAAGCTTGTCACCGAGGGCATGCCAAATCCTGAGGAGATTGCGGCTTTGCAGCAGCAGAAAGAGCTAGAGCGTCAGGGCAAGTAAGTGTACTTTGGCACACTGTGAATGTTCTAGTACTTTTGAATTTTTTTCTATTGTTTTTTTATTATTATTATTATTTCTTGACGCTCTGGCTGGTGATCTCATCTCCTTGTAGCTCTGTAACTGTATATAATTTGTGGATGCAATATAAGCGTGCGTATATATAGATAAAGATGTTGGCCTAGCCTCCATTGCATTCGTTGTGAATGTTAGTCTCTCTCATACTTCAAACTGTTGATCTCTTCAATACGACAAACTCTTGGCCCATTTAGTACTACCGACTGTTGGTCTATTAAATACTGCACACTGTTGACCAGTACAAGAAGACAAGCTGTGAATCAATTCAATAAGAAAAGCTATTGACCAAATAAGACAAATTATTCCTCCATTTACCAGTCTAAACTGTTGAGCTATACCAATAACAATTAGTTCCTACTATTAATCCTACCCATTTTGGGAGCCGGAACTCCGAGAATCTCCCAGCGCTGAAACGTTTCGAGATTATAGATTATTTTTCCCTTCCACTGAAAGATCGATCCAGAAGGAGCATAAACCATTTGATAGGCGATACATACATCGACAGGAACAATAACAAGTAGTCCTTTACCCTACTGAATATCTCAATTATGCCTGTAATGAACTTTATGAATGCCCGGCAACAGGCGTTGCAGACATTTCAGGAAAAACCACCGGCTTTCACAGCTGGGCTGATGATTTTTTTGGTGTTCATTCACGTGTTAAGCTACGTGTTTCCAATCAACGAGGCCTGGAAGCTGGAATCGGCTGCTTTGACGAGCCTACAATGTAAGTATCAACGGTCTATGGCTCTCGAAAGTCAGTACTAACAAGCTATTACCTTCGAAGTGAGTCGACTTTCAATGTATCCACTAGTACACGTGAATTTGTTTCATCTGCTAGTAAACCTTTGGTCGATCTATCCTCTGGTGAAACAATTCGAGCTGAAAAATGGCACTGTAAGAACCGGAATTGTGCTGAACATCTTGGCAGTAGTTCCCGGAGTAGCCTATTGCCTTTTGAGTGCTCTATTTTTCCCCCATGCTGCCATTGAAGGATCAAGTGGATGGTTTTTCTCTCTGCTAGGCTATTTCACTTTGAGGGAGTCCCGGCACCAGCCGGTGCTCCAGGTTGCTAACAACTTTGCAGTCCCCATGTGGGCACTTCCATTCGGGCCATTGGTGCTTATGGGGATTTTAGTGCCACAATCTAGCTTCTTAGGCCATCTATTTGGATTGTTGGCTGGTTGGGCTAGTAAGTTATTGCCCTATTTTTTCTTTTTTTTTTTTTTTTTTTGTTTACTCAAGCTAACAGATCAACTATAGTGGAACGTGGTTATTTATCCAAAATGATCGAGCCATCCACCAATGTAGTCGAATGGATCGAAAACAAATTAGTCAATGTCATTGCGTTAATTCCTTTCGGACTAGTTTTCATAGGGGAAATTGCTGCTAGAGAGATCCGAGCAGACAGTAATGCTACTGGCTCTTCTTTATTACCAACAACTGCACCACCAGTGACAGCTCAAGCCCCAGCCGCCGCAGTAAACACGGCTGCGCCGGGATTCCAGGGGCAAGGACATCAATTAGGATCTGCCTAGTCAAGCCTTTAAAGCACATACGCAGGGAAAGTCTGGTATCTATAGATTTCAAGTATTTTATTTATTTATACTACTCCATAGACTGTCGATCAATTAGTTGATGAATTGATGAGCCGCATTAATGAAGGAAGAAACGGAAAAAAATATTACACAATCACAACACCAAATATTACGTAAGCTTCCCAATGTCACTTGCCCTCTTCATCACAGCGACGACAAATTTTCAAATTTTCCAAATTTTCTTCCCACGAATCAACAAGCCGCAGCCAGTTGTAGTCAATTGAGTAGACACAATGACTAAACAAACGTTCGCCGGATTGGTAGTCTCCCAAGGGAAAATGGACAAAACCGTCAAGGTCCGAGTCCAGCGAATCAAGTTCAACCGACTCGTCCAAAAGGACATTTTGCATTATAAGGACTTCCTAGTCCACGACGAAGCCAACAAATGTAAAGAAGGCGATGTTGTGCGAATCGAGTATTTCCGAAAGTTCTCAGCCCGTAAGGCGTTTGCAGTAACAGAAATCATGAAAAACAAGGGTACAGAATGGATGCGATACCAACAAGAGGCCCCAGCTAAAGTAGCTCGAGAGGAGATCGCCAAATTGGAGGAGTACACACAAGAACGACAACAACGAGTTAAAGGAGTCGACCCAGTAGTTGAAGATCTGCGGGAAATTCAAAATGCAGAATTCGGAGTGAATAGCAGCAGCTCGGAAGCTGAAGCTGCTAAGATTAAAGAACTAAAAGAAAAGTACAACCTAACCAGCTGGCCACCAACTCACGAGATTGTCGGTTTAGACTATAATGAACTGAAGAAGAACCTCCAGGATCTTAATATGGAGATCGGTAAACGTCACTATGCCGATTATGTCAAGAACTTGATGTCTACTAATCCAGATAAGTGCAAACAGATACTGGAGTCCCTGGGCAAGCAAGATGTTACTAAACCCAACATGATGAAGAATATTCTGATGACGCATTTTTCTCGAAACTTTGCTAAAGCATAGTAGTTATACAATTGATTTGTATATGCCTATATATTTTACTGTAAATAAAATTTTCTAAGTTAATTCTGCTTTTTCAACCCTTGTGCTTGCCTGATGATAATTTTTTTTTTTTATTTCTGCCATTTCCGACGCTCAACCCGATCGTCATAAAAACGTTCACACAAACCCGTCAATATTTAAAGAACAAATGTACCACGTAAGGTTCTTCAAGGTTCCAAGTATTAGAAAACAAAATGGCTATGAGATTAAAGCGGTCTTGACTTTGACCAATGACCTAGGTGATCATTTCTTCTTTGGCGAAGCAGACATCATTGTGACCATCCAAAACACCCGTCTTCGCAAGGTATTAAAGTGGACTGCTGGCTCTCAAAGCGCTACAGTGGAATTCCAAACCCCCCGAATCGCAGATAAAGAGTTAATTATGGAGGCTTCTGTTGACCAGAGTACTGTAGTAGATTACCTAAATGATCCAGAAGATCGTCGTGCGGAATACTTTTTACCACTGACCAGCATACCCATTCTAGTACCCACGGCCCAAAAACAGCAGATCCAAAGCGAGAAGTACGACATCCGCAAGATTGGTCCCCTCGAAATGCTCGAAGAGACTGGTCATTCAATAGCGAAAAAGGTCTGGGATGGTGGAATTGTCACTAGTCTATTCTTACAACAGAATCCAGACTTCATCAAGCCGCATCCCAAGGCTATATTGGAATTGGGCACCGGGTGCGGCTTAGTTGGGCTAATGCTGGCCAGGATCTACAATACGAGAGTTCTTGTTACCGATCTGGAAGACGCACAGGAGATCTGTGAGAAAAACTTGGTAAGAGATGGAAGAGTAAAATTCGACACCTTGGACTGGGAGCAGGCGGAGAAGTTAGACACGGAGTGGGATTTGGTTATTGCAACGGATTGTACATATAATTCCGATAGTTTTGAACCTTTATTGGTTGCATTGGACACGCTGGTGGTGTCTTCAAAGACAACAATTATCATTGGTCACAAATACAGGAACTCGAGCGAGGAGGGATTCTTCGAGAAGTTTGCTAGTAGGTTCAATGTTTTGTCGGACCAGCGCATTGACATGTTTGGCGAGAGTGTGCGACTTGTGAAGGCCAACAAGAAGGCTCTTTGAAGTATTTGTATTTTATTAGTATAAAGTCAGGATCTTGAGTCATTTAGCATTTAAATTTGTATTAACACTTGTATATTAGTATATATTGTCCCAGATAGCGTTAGGAATTAAACTCCAGGCAGCTAAAATAGTGGGCCACTCAAGCTAACTTCAATCTGGGCCGAATAGAAGCTTAACACAAGGCTCACACCTCTGCTGAATGGATGCTTTCAACCTCTTTTTCCCCAAGCCTTTCCTCCTCAAAAGGTAATGTGTAAGAAAGCTCAACAACGTCAAAAACGCTTTTGGCCTGCACAAATATCTGATCAATTTCCTCCAAACTTCGGCCTTTCGTCTCCGGATAGAAGAAATATATACTCCACGCAGCAGCAAAACAGACACAAGCATAGACCAGATAGTATTTCCACCCAATAGAGTCCTGAGCAATCGGAGTCACCTCAGCGATCAGAAAGTTGAATAACCAATTTGTCGCCGCACCCAATGCGGCGATTTTGGCACGAATGGCCAGCGGACCGATCTCTGCAGCATACATCGAGGGCAGAATGAACAGTCCAATGGGGAAAAAGAACATGGCAGAGAAGTTAAAAAACACTGCGGCCCCAGCTGCTCCACGGTTGTCTTCAGCACTGCTAACACCGGCTAGACAGGCTTGGGTGATGCACATTCCAATAGCTGAGGTCAGCATCAACTTGCGTCGCCCATACCGATCAATCAGAAACATTGACAGGGCAGAAGATAGAAATTGGAAGATGTGGAGGCAGCCGGAGATGATCCGTGAAATCTGGCCGGAATATCCTAAATAAGCCTCGAGAGTCTCGGTAGAGTAGAAAGCAATAACATTCACACCAGACATTTGAGATACCATGCAAATCGCAACCGCTAGAATTGTGCGGTGGAGATTGCCATTCTCAGTTCTAGCAAATGGGTTTCTCGAGTGGTCCGAGGAATTCTCCAGCAAAATATTGCTTTGGATCAATGCTACCTCTTCCCCAACAGCTTCTGAGTTGCTGTCTTCATCTCTCAACGCTGAGAGATTGGTACGCGCTTTATCTTCATATTCCCTTTTCAGTAGCCATCGCGGAGACTCTGGCATATAGAAGATTGTGGCCACAACAATGATCGCAAACACTGATTGGAACGCAATTGGGAAACGCCAGCTGAACGAGTTCGACTGCACGTAGTATAGCCCGAATTCGAGCCAAGTCGCAATAAGAACTCCTCCGATGGCGAATTGCTGCTGCAGAAGTACAGCTTTACCACGATGCTTGGAACTAGCGCATTCTGCAATCCACATGGGAGCAGTGGCAGTCAGTGCACCCACACCCAAGCCGGTGATCACCCTAGCTACAATCATTTGGGCCATCTTGAAGGGGGTAGCCTGCAAGATGACTCCGATGATTACTATCACGCAGGCGGAGAAGATGACCTTGCGACGACCGAGCAAGTCACCAAAATACATGCAAGATAATGCGCCAATGGCACAGCCAATTTCGTAAATGGCTACCACTGTTCCTTGAATGGTGGAGTTGTGAGATTTGGCATTGCCTTTGGTATTGACGGTGTCCATTTCGGGGAAAGTGTCGACCCATGATTCCAGAGTCAAGAGGCCGTTGGCTACAGTTTGGTCGTAGCCTTGGAGCATGTATGCCAGACCTGCGATTACTCCTGCGACTATTATCAATTTTGTACCTTTGAGCCCGAGGAACATTTTCCTTTTCACTTCGTAGATGCCAATACGATTCAGCCAAAGTATGGGATGAATATGTGATTTCTGTTGGAAAAGTTTTCTGCAAGCTGGGGGTGGGATTATATATATATATATATATATACTTACAACACGTATGAGCCTAATTGGCCACTCGCTATACGTGTTTCATAGCCGAACGACTCATGGCCATACCAATCCCCCCACGCTGGATGAATTGATCCTCTATGCGCAATAGATCGCCCTGGCCACCTTCCCCGCACCACCATTGTGCGGCTCAACTGGCAAAAAGCTTAGCATTCGGAGTGCACAGTCCCTGCACGAAGGCGTATTATTATAGGCATTTTGCCGGTAGATCACTAAAGGCTACACGATACGTGATGATGATTGGTTTATTCCATTAAAAGTTGATCCAGGATGCCTCGATTGTTGCGGGCCCGTTTTCGATTAGTCTTCTCCGCATCTATTCAACCTGCAGATTGCAGTAAACCCAGGAAGATAGATCGTGCTACAGAGCCATTTTGAAACAAATCCTGGAGGTACAAAACGAATTGATCATAATAGTACATGCTGGACGTGCTGCAATACCCAGAAGCACAAGCTCTCTTCGGCCTAAACATATGTTCGGAATATGCTACAAATTGCGGGGGTGAGCGGAATTCTTCGAGCTGCCAAATACCCAGATTTTCCGTGGAACTACTACTGTTTAAGCTGCACATTTCCATTGATATTATAAATATAGTAGGTGCCATGCATGTATGAATTACCTCAAACAATATAGCCTCAACTTCGCTGGTCAGGAACATTTAAGTTCATAGCTTCAGCTGCATATAGAGTGTCAGAAAAGCAAACCTCACGACCATTGAGCCAATAAACACAGCTTCTTTTATTTCTAGAAAAAGGCTATGAATGAATTTATTCATCTAAGGAAATATTACACGTCTCTTTTGGCCCCCCTGGGTTATATTTAACACCCCCTCTCCCACGGTTCACTTTCACTCATCCACTTGGAAAATCTCTTATCGGAGCCTGGCTCAATAACCCTGGCACATGACCTTAGGCCCCTATGAGGTCATCCCAGCCGTTTGCTAAACCAAAAAATTTATAGGGCTTTGAATCTAAAACCTTTTAACACCTATACAAAAAGAAACAGACGTTGAACACTCGTTCATTTAACTAAAGTTTCTACAAAACATATATACATATAACCGTACAGTCGGTAATGTAATCTAAAAGCTTCGTTATCTACTACTCTAAAGCGCTAATTTCCTGCTGCGGTTGGGAAAAATAGGAAAAAAAAAAAAAAAAAAAAAATGAACTCGCCCCACGAAGCGCACACTGTCAAAAAATCGACAGCGCTTAACGCTACCCCAAACACATCTTACAGCTACTACCAGGACAACAGTGTCGACGACTACGAGGACGAAGATACTAACAAAGTACGTAAAGACGACTCTCCTCCTCTTCCACGTCCAACTATGACAAGCTACGATCCTTGGGCAAGCAGTAGCGATCCTTCCACTCCAGACCCGCTGGCTTTTGGTACCGGACCTCCTACTGCAACAGAGCAGGACGAAGACCAAATCTTAGAAGACTCTAGTCTTTCTAGAGAACAGAAACAAAATGCATTACAAAAGCTATTATTCACAGCGGCGAGTAATGGCGATGTAGAAAAAGTTCACTCTTTATTAGGCGGTGGTGAATCGGCCCAGTATATAGACGTAAACGCCAAAGATGAAAGCGGCTCGACAGCGCTTATCTATTCGAGCTGCTTTGGCAACGAGCCAATGGTCAACGAGCTTCTGAGATTTGATGCCGACGTCGATGTTCAAGACAAGAACGAGTGGACTGCTTTGATGTGGGCCATCAACAACCACCATGTTACAATTGTGAAGAGGTTGATCGAAAACGACGCCTCCGTGGCGCTAAAAACGTCCACGGGAAGGTCTGCCCTGGATTTTATATCTCCGGGCAGTGAGATTTTCAATTACCTGAAAGCCAGCGGCTACGTCCAGCAAGACCAGGGGGACTTTTATGATGACGGTGGCATAGACCCCTTGGCTCAGATGGACCAGTCCATGGACCAGCTCAAGCTGGAAAGTGCATACAATCTCGATGTCGACATGGCACATCTAAATCTGGAGCCAGAGCCATTTGGCGACGACGGTATGGACGACGATGACGATGTCGACGGCGATGGGGCCCACTCCAGATTTGTGTGGGACAAAGTGCTCCCAGATCAGATGTTTGTGTTCAATGAATCAGATATTCCTCGGATCTTGAACGAGGCTATCACCAAGATGCAGCCACAGAGATCGCACAGCCAGAAGCCAATCCCAGCTAATATGATCTTTCTCAGTGCAAGGTATGCACTGAACTTCGGCAGCGAAGAAACCCTCGAAAATTTGCTGAACCCAGCTCTACAGCGGATTCGAACAGTGGTCATGGCCCACAAGGAGGACCTAGCGTTTTTGGCATTCTGGGTTTCAAACTGTACCCTATTAATGTACTATATGAGAAAAGACAGGGCTCTGTTTGAAGCCACTGTAGCATTTCAGGAAAGATTGAGCGAGCTTATTGTAGATATCTATGTCCTGATCACGCAGGACGTGGAGCGACGTATGGACAAGCATTTGGATGCATCCATTCTAGACCATGATACCATCCCAGGCATGGAAAGCATCGAGTACCAGAGCGAGTGGAGAATATTCAAGAGAAACCACAAGCAACTGACCAAGCAAGAAGAGATTGACCAAACTACCCGACCTCCATCACCCAAACGAAAAGCTCAACCATCCCCTCGTAACGTTACATCTATCCTAGGCTCTGTGCTTTTTGTCATGGACCTTTATGATGTTCACCCTATCATAACCCAGCAGATCATTAGCCAAGTTTTGTATTGGCTCGGTGCAGCTTTGTTCAATCGCATCATGTCAAACCGCAAATACTTGGCTCGATCACGAGCAATGCAGACTCGGCTGAATATCTCCGCAATCGAGGACTGGGCCAGACTCAATAACCGTCGTCCTGAGAATAGTGATGAATTTTCAAAGACCCCAGAACATGCATCCATCTCGGAAATATGTCAACGGCATTTCACCCCGTTGATTCAGCTGTTGCAATGGCTACAGTGCTTCTCCGGTTTTGGGGATGATTTCACAAATGTGATAGCTACTTTGCAACAGCTGACGGAGTTGAACCCGCTTCAGCTGCTGCATGTTGCCAACAAATACCGTGCAGAGGTTGGAGAGAAGGGTCTATCCAAGGAATACAAGAACTATCTGGCACATCTCAGACAACATTATAGAAATCAAGTTGTACATACCGCCACTACGGACCATGATCCAAATGCGAAAAAAGCACAATCAAAAGAGAACGGTGACAAGAATGAGAGCACTTCTAATGGAACCGACAACTCCAATGATAAAAACAAGAAAGACGATGCCAGTAACAAGGAAGACGACAAGGAGGGAGTGGATAAGAAGAAGGCGAAGGAGGAGAATGAAACTGATGGTGAGGGAAATGACCAAGAATTAAAGCAGGTCGATCCTGAGCCAGAAAACATGGCCACTCAAATTCATTCGAAAGATGGAAATGCCTCATCATCCCCCAAGCCACAAGCAACACGACCTACCATCGTTCGAGACCACCACGATGAAAACGAGGAAGAACTTCTGCTAGACGCTTCATTAGTCCTACCGTTCATAGTCCCGACTTTGAGAGAAATGATTGTTACGTACGGTGCTGGATTGGGTGGAACCCACACCGCACGAGCACGTAAATATGAACCTTCATTGCCAACTGATTTCTTGGAAAAGTTCGAGGACAATGATAGCGAAGACAACGATGATGGCGATGGCCTGAACAATGACGGGGATGAGGATGGCGAAACCAATCACAAAACTGGTGCCAACAATGAGCCGCTGTTCCGTGATTTGGCCATGCCCCAACCAGTACATCGATGGACTGGCGGTGGCACAGACCCTGAGCTTGAGAACGTGTGGTAATGTTATAACGTAGACATGTGAAATAGTAGTACAACAACTGTCAACTTATACATAAATATATGTATATATATAATAGCACTTAACAGTAATTAATGACAGATTTAAATATCAATAAGAATAAATTACGAAAGATCCATATGGTCGCTTCCAGCATTGTTACCATTAGAAGCAGCAACAGGAACACCTCCTACGACAGCAACGCCCTGATCGTTGACAAAAATGTCAGAGTTCTCATTCAAATAAGCAACCGATCTATCAGAGTCCAAAAACAACGAGTAGGCCCGCTTGATGTCGTCCATTGTGACCTTAGGGTTTTTCTTCTTTGCAGCAATACAGTTGGACACTGTGATCAAGTTGGATGCATACCTCAGGCTAGTATCACTGCCTACTTTGGTCAGTAGTGCTAGAGCGTCGCCATCCAGCTCTACTTCTTCTTCCTGTGCTCTGATAGAGATGATCTGTTTCATTTCCTCAGAGGAATATGGCTGGGTGGAGATAATAATCACTCGATCCAACAAGTCGACAGGTAGCCCATGGGGGCTCTTGTAGTTGGTACCCCGGGTGTTAGAAACACCTCTATTGGTAGCCATAATGACGATTGGGCTTAGATCATCTTCCAAAGCTCGGTTGATGTAAGAAAAGCACTCAATATCTAGCATGTGCACTTCATCAATAAACAAAACACCAGGAATAATCTCAGCCTTGCCCTCTTCCTTCCACTCACTGACCTTGGAGTTGATTTGGTCTCGTACTTCAGATCGGATTTCACCAGTGTCTCCGCTGAAAAGAGCCAAAAACCCCTGGGTTCGGGAATTGATCACATCGATTTCGTGCAAAGACACAGTGTGGACAACTTCCTTTCGCTTTTGCAATTCGCCTTCTGGGCATTGGACAAATTTGGTGTCTGCACCCATGGCATCGTAGTCTCGAGATCGGGTGTAAGATCGACCCAACTTAGTAATCTTTCCCGAGGCCTTGTCGACGGAAATTACATCACCTGCGGTGACTTTCTCCTTTGCCAACGAGTCGACCATTTTATTGCCCAGTTCGTAGACTGTTTCCATATCAGTTGTTTTGATGGTCAGTTTACCTTGCTTGGTGCCGGAGGTGATTGATCGGTCGATTTGTATTTCCACCACTTCACCTTCAATCAATTCTGTTTCTTCTTTAATTCGTACACCGATACTCTTACGGAACGCCTGAGTCAATGCCTCTGTTTTGCTGAGTTCGAGTGAGAAGATTTCTGACCCCCCAACTGTTGTGAATGGCACGTCTTGTCCTAAAGACTGGCTGATACCCATCGCGATGGCGGTTTTACCGGTGGATGGAGGACCGGCTAGAAGCATGGCTCTTCCAGCGATTTTCCCTTCTTTGATCATTTGTAAAACTACACCGGCGGCTTTTCTTGCCTTCACTTGACCTACCATTCCCTGGCTGGACTCTCTTGGATTCAATCCGTCGAGACCCAGTCCAGTGATATGTGAATGGGCCGCGATTAAGTTGAGGCCACGGAGCTCCTTAGCTTGAGCGATTGTACTAATGCTCTATAATATATTACATGGTTTGTTAGTTAAGTTCTCATGCGCGCGTTATTCAGTCTAATTTAGACAGAAGATAAAGATAACTTACCATTGTTGTTTGACAGTATTTCTTGATGTATTGTGTGTTGTGAAAATGTGTGTGAAAAAAAAATATATATATAAAAAATAAAAAAGTTTTCGTTCCCACTTGGGTCCTAGTAAATACACTTTGACACTTTGTAAAGGTCTTCTCCCAAACATAGAAAACATCACTGGGAGCCCCAGAGTGTGCCAGAAACAATATTTTTTGACACCTCTAATACCCAGAAAACAGGCAACAAAAAAGAGAATGTCTCTTTGTAGTGATTTGGTATATACACTGGCCTCGTGCCTGACATGTTTCAAAAGCCCTGTACTGAGGATCAACAGACATGGGTTCCAGATTGTCAAGCTACTAGGTGAAGGTGGGTTCTCGTATGTCTATCTCGTCGAAGCAGAGAACGGGGAATACTACGCATTGAAGAAGATCCGTTGTCCGTTCGGAGCGGAAAGTGTCAAAGTAGCTATGAGAGAGGTTGACAACTACAAATTGTTCAACAGTGACTCGGTCATTCGTCTGCTGGAGTCGAGCATGGTGCAGGAGAAAGATGGCACCAAGACAGTGTACATGGTGCTACCGTACTATCGGCAAGGCAATCTTCAGGACAGCATCAATGACCATCTGATAAATGGGACATATTATAAGGAGGATGACTTGGTCGAACTTTTTGGTGCAATCTGTTCTGCAGTTAGAGTTATGCATAAGCATCGTACTAATGGTCCTCAAAGTCGACTCGATGATGATAACAATGAAAATGAAGATGAGGTTGGGTTGCTGCAAAATGAAGAAAACCCGGGAGATACAGTGTTAGGGGAGATGGTTCCATATGCACACCGAGATATCAAGCCCGGGAACATCATGCTAGATGATCATTCTACTCCAATTTTGATGGACTTGGGATCATGCTCAAGAGCCCGTGTGTCTTTGGAAACTCGTCAACAGGCCCTTGAATTGCAGGACTTGGCTGCTGAGCACTGTACCATGCCATACCGTGCTCCAGAACTTTTTGATGTGAAAACTGGTAGTAGAGTTGATGAACGAGTAGATATTTGGAGTCTTGGGTGTACTCTTTTTGCATTGATGTACAATTCGTCGCCGTTTGAGATGCAGACTGCGGAGTCGGGTGCGTCGTTATCATTGGCAATCATGAATGGTCAATATAAGTTCCCAGATGAGCCCCATTATTCAGATGAGCTTAAGGCGTTAGTCGAGGCTTGTCTGGTGCTAGATCCTGAGCAACGACCATTTATAGACGAGCTGATTGATAAGGTTGAAGCCATGTCGTCCGGAATTTCTGATATATAGCTTGCTTTTTTTTTTTTTTTTTTTTTTGAGGGGTCTCTTGCCGCATGGTCAAGATTCAGTGTCTACTGTTCCCCCAATTTATTTATTATTATCATGTGTAGTTAGAAATTTGTGGTCTGCATATTGTGACCTTCATGACACTGCGAATATCAATCCCCACTTATCGGCTCAATTTTTTTCTGTTATTTTCTCTTTCTCCGACCGACACATCGACACATACCCCCATCCATTATTCTGCTTTGCTTTCATATTGTTTGAATATTCTGGACCCTATATATATCTCGCCAATTCAATTCAATACTGCAGCTAGATATATTTCCGTGTAAATAATGCCAGAATCTCAACGGAAATCTTCACAGACCCACTACAAAGGTCAGGAGGGTTGGAACGACTTAGGAGAAATGTCGTCGGCAGCTAGTTCGCGTAAGGGTACCCCAATCACGAGCTCTACCAGTAGTTCTACACAAGCAGTTGGCACCAATAAGGCTGCACTGGCGTCCAAAGACGACTCATCGGAAAATGATTACGTTTTGGTGCAGTCGGAAGACGTCACTAAAGATCAAGTCATGCAAGAAATGACTAGGCTGTTTGAAACTGGATCGAAACTGCCAGAGCGAGAGCTCAACCACTACAAACAACGCCTGCTTGGGCTCTTGCCTGATCTGAACGATCACTATCCAATTATGCTTGACTCCGTAGTGAAGGCATTAAAATCGACAGAAGGGCAGGTGGAGGCCAAGCAACAGCTCGTGGAATATTCTTTAACTAATAACGAA